>JAVTVY010036693.1:0-17047 GCA_036873755.1 Hanleya hanleyi | reverse complement strand
GCGCAAGGTCAAAGGTCAGATCCGGTCACCTTTAGCGACGTACACCAAACAGAAGCGAGTATTTAAAATCCGTCACAGAGCTCTCGTCCAATCAGAAGCGAGTATTTTGACCCGGTGCATTATGGGACATATCCAAGATGGCGGATCCATCTCGTCCCCAAGGCAAGTGTGACATACATCTACATGTATACGCAAGTGTGACATACATCTACATGTATACATCTAGTGTGACATACATCTACATGTATACGGCAAGTGTGACATACATCTACATGTATACGGCAAGTGTGACATACATCTACATGTATACGGCAAGTGTGACATACATCTACATGTATACGGCAAGTGTGACATACATCTACATGTATACGGCAAGTGTGACACATCTACATGTATACGGCAAGTGTGACATACATCTACATGTATACGGCAAGTGTGACATACATCTACATGTATACAGCAAGTGTGACATACATCTACATGTATACGGCAAGTGTGACATACATCTACATGTATACGGCAAGTGTGACATACAAGTGTGATCTACATGTATACATCTAGTGTGACATACATCTACATGTATACGGCAAGTGTGACATACAAGTGTGATCTACATGTATACATCTAGTGTGACATACATCTACATGTATGCGGCAAGTGTGACATACATCTACATGTATACGGCAAGTGTGACATACATCTACATGTATACGGCAAGTGTGACATACATCTACATGTATACGGCAAGTGTGACATACATCTACATGTATACGGCAAGTGTGACATACATCATACATCTACATGTATACAGCAAGTGTGACATACATCTACATGTATACGGCAAGCGTGACATACATCTACATGTATACGGCAGCGCTTTTTATACTACTAAACTGTGAAGTAGATTACATCTTACATAGGCCTTAAGGCCGTGATATGCCTATGAAGTATTCTGGGGCATGGTCAGTACTTGGCAATTTTCCCTTCGTCTACTACTCGCCGATTTTTTTGATTTTTTTATTATTATTTATTTATTTATTTATTTATTTATTTATTTATTTCCTCGAGAGCTTTAAAATAAGACCTCACTCTACCCCATCGGGCCACTAGTGCTCCACCTAGATTCCAACATGTCCACCCCGTATGGATTTATACATACTAATATCACAGTATATGAGTGTCTATGGGTCTATATGGATCTATATACATAGCTCATAGTAAAAGCCATAAAAAAAACCGATCACCCCTATACCCATACAGGCCAAATATAGCGGACATGATCTTCGAATTGGTCTAGTCCGAGTTGTCTCCCTTGCACCAAAGCGTATAGATGGCGCTGTGGTTTGAACGACGTTATTATCCGGGCAAATTTTGGTCTTGAGCAGCCATTTTGTTAGCGTTTTGTTAGCGTCCTGCATACGGAGGACGATTTCACTGATCATTGTGTTGTTTTCTGAGCTGGGGAACATTCTCTGTCGCAGTTTATAACGGAACTTTGTTCCTTTCGGTGTCCGCTGAGATGAATAATGTGATCTGCATCATGCATCGCCTGCATGTATACCCGTAGACTGTAATCGAGAGAGTGTGCTGTGTTGTGTTCGAGCGGACGCGTAAATTTGTGTGATATCAGACAGGAAACGTGAAAATTGATATTCTTTCACAGATTTCGAAGTGTATACAGTTCTGGTGAGGTGAACGCAGCCTTTATGTGCAGCGATTTGAACGATGATGTAGGCCACCGAACAGGTTTTGTGGAATCAACATTCTGTAACACGCCTCCCTTGACTGGAGGGATTTTATCGGACATCTGCAGTACGGAACGCTATTTTGTTGCATACATTCGCTTATCGTGGCAGTCCGTATAATTTGTCAATTTTTGTGTTTGGTTTCGTGAGAGAGGACGACATTCGTTTTCATCAGTGCAAAACTCCCGCTCCCGCACCACAACAGTGAAAGCTAGTGGATGAAATTCTACTCCACGGTAACGAATGAATGGAATATCTTACCAAACTCTCAGGTAGGATGTGGGTTTCAAGAGTTCACCGGGTGTGACAATTTCTTTATAATGATTTGTGATAAAAGCGGGTAAAACCTAATGTCAAAATCTCGTTGAAGGTCACGGAGATGTCGATTTATTGCTGATCAGCTGATTTCCAGATGATGAAATATCTGAAATATCTGTTGTTTGGCGTGTGCTTTGTTGTGCCATTTCTCCATCGGCTTTTTCTTTAACTGGTGGTGTCAACATATTTTGTAACATGGAGTCTATATCATCAAAACATTGTTCAACATTCGGTGTGGGTGCTAGGGCAAAGAACTGCGCTGTGTCCAGAGGATCTTCACAATGGACTGTAGCAGCATAATTCACGGGTTGAGCTGGGAATAAATCTTTGATTATCGCTTCCAACCAGGGTTGATCATGTCTGCAGTACGGAACGCTATTTGTTGCATACATTCGCTTATCGTGGCAGTCCGTATAATTTGTCAATTTTTGTGTTTGGTTTCGTGAGAGAGGACGACATTCGTTTTCATCAGTGCAAAACTCCCGCTCCCCGACCCCCAACAGTGAAAGCTAGTGGATGAAATTCTACTCCACGGGAACGAATGAATGGAATATCTTACCAAACTCTCAGGTAGGATGTGGGTTTCAAGAGTTCACCGGGTGTGACAATTTCTTTATAATGATTTGTGATAAAAGCGGGTAAAACCTCATGTCAAAATCTCGTTGAAGGTCACGGAGATGTCGATTTATTGCTGATCAGCTGATTTCCAGGACAGACAGACATTATCTCGGCTCTTTTCTCTTCGAAATTCTTGTAATTTTGTTGAAAAAAATAAAAAATAAAACACAACATTTTTAGCAAATAGCATAATCTTGCACTCACTGACACCCACAATTCACAGCCGCCATCTTGTTCCACCAATCCGCCATTTTATCCCACCAATCCGCCATTTTATCCCACACCGCCGCCATTTTATCCCACCGGCGGCCATTTTATCCCACACCGCCGCCATTTTATCCCACCACAAGCCGTGTAGACTATAAATAACGTGGGGTCTGTTCCCATTTATTCACAAAATACGATTATAACGACTTGGCTGCAGAAACTCCACCACAACGATGCCAACACGAAGCCGAGGTATCCCGCCTCAACGAACAGATTAACGGTATGAGACATGGATGAAATGAAGGCGGAGATTTCCAGACAGAACAAACAACGCCATAAAGAAGAAAAAAAATCAAGATGCAGCGTGTGTACAGATGAAGAGAGCCAGTACGCAGTATATTGAAAAAAATGGGCGAGGGAGGGGAGGGGGAGGGGGGGAGGGAAATGGAATAGCCAAAAAAATTTTTTTTATTGAATACGAAAGAAAAACAAGATTCATGGAGCCAAAAAAAATCTTTTTCATTTTCTATGTTTTTTTAACAATTAAAAATTGAAATTAAGAAAGGGGAGGGGAAATTGGAGGGGGGGAAAAGGGGTAAGCAAGGTGGATGGAATAGCCCCAATTTTTTCTTTAAAAATGAACCCATGGGATCGAGTGAGGTATCAAATTGAAGCTTAGGTGAAGGGGCATGTAATGGGCTGGGTGTGGGATTGAACTATCGGCCTTGTGCGCATGCGCGGTGGCCGAAAGGTATGGAAATAGACGTTTTGGAGCTAGGGGATAGCCAATTTTTTTTTTTTTTTTAAATGGACCAATGGGGTCGAGTGAGGTATCAAATTGAAGGTCAGGTGAAGGAGCATCTAATGGGCTGGGTGTGGGGTTGAATTAGGGTGATTCCGCGCATGCGCGGCGGCCGAAGGGTGTGAAAATAGCCTTTTTGGAGCTAGGAGAGGCTCTAATGGTCCAATGGGGTCGAGTAAGGTATCAAATTGAAGGTGAGGTGAAGGGGCATCTGATGGCCTGGGTGTGGATTGAATTAGGGTGATTCTGCGCATGCGCGGCGGCCAAAAGGGTATGAAAATAGCCTTTTTGGAGCTAGGAGAGCCCCTAATGGCCCGATGGGGTCGAGTGAGGTATCAAATTGAAGGTGAGGTGAAGGGGCATCTAATGGGCTGGGTGTGGGTTGAATTAGGGTGATTCTGCGCATGCGCGGCGGCCAAAAGGGTATGAAAATAGCCTTTTTGGAGCTAGGAGAGCCCCTAGTGGCCCGATGGGGTCGAGTGAGGTATCAAATTGAAGGTGAGGTGAAGGGGCATCTAATGGGCTGGGTGTGGGGTTGACATATCGATAAAAAATGGATATGACCTTGAACTGATCACGTGACCTCCCCGTGATGACAAATACCCAGAACCAAGTGAGTACATGCATCCCATAGTCCCAGGTCACGCCCGATTCACGCAGACCGGAAGTGACGTCATACACCTGCGCACAACCGTGATGGAAAAAACCCAGAACCAAGTCAGTACATGCATTCCATACAGGCAGACGAGGTCAAAATACTCGCTTCTGATTGGCTGGTCAGGTCAGGTAAGTCACAGTGCTCCGCAAAAGTAGTGCAATGATCTAAAAATCGACTCCTTTTATACGTTTTTCTATAATCCGCCATTTTATCCCACAGCCGCCATTTTATCCCACACCGCCGCCATTTTATCCCACACCGCCGCCATTTTATCCCACCGCCGCCATTTTATCCCACCCACCGCCGCCATTTTATCCCACCCACCGCCGCCATTTTATCCCACACCGGCGGCCATTTTATCCCACACCAATCCGCCATTTTATCCCACACCGCCGCCATTTTATCCCACACCGGCGGCCATTTTATCCCACACAGCCGCCATTTTATCCCACACCGGCGGCCATTTTATCCCACCAATCCGCCATTTTATCCCACACCGGCCGCCATTTTATCCCACCAATCCGCCATTTTATCCCACACCGGCGGCCATTTTATCCCACACCGCCGCCATTTTATCCCACACCAATCCGCCATTTTATCCCACACCGGCGGCCATTTTATCCCACACAGCCGCCATTTTATCCCACCGGCGGCCATTTTATCCCACCAATCCGCCATTTTATCCCACACAGCGGCCATTTTATCCCACCAATCCGCCATTTTATCCCACACCGGCGGCCATTTTATCCCACACCGCCGCCATTTTATCCCACACCGGCGGCCATTTTATCCCACACAATGGAAAAAACCCAGAACCAAGTCAGTACATGCATTCCATACAGGCAGACGAGGTCAAAATACTCGCTTCTGATTGGCTGGTCAGGTCAGGTAAGTCACAGTGCTCCGCAAAAGTAGTGCAATGATGTAAAAATCGACTCCTTTTATACGTTTTTCTATAATCCGCCATTTTATCCCACCCACCGCCGCCATTTTATCCCACACCGGCGGCCATTTTATCCCACACCAATCCGCCATTTTATCCCACACCGCCGCCATTTTATCCCACACCGGCGGCCATTTTATCCCACACAGCCGCCATTTTATCCCACACCGGCGGCCATTTTATCCCACCAATCCGCCATTTTATCCCACACCGGCCGCCATTTTATCCCACCAATCCGCCATTTTATCCCACACCGGCGGCCATTTTATCCCACACCGCCGCCATTTTATCCCACACCAATTTTTTTTTTGTCAATGCACACCTCCCCAATAACTCCCCCACCTCCCCAATAACCTCCCCAATGCCCGAGTTGTCTCCCTTGCATCCATAGTGTAGAGATGGCGACACACCCTCAATTGTGACGTCATTTTTACATCCGGGGAGGATGTTGTTGAATTTGCCTTTTGTATACTACTCGCCCGTGATACTGACGCCTAATAGAAGAGACTGAAAATGGCGTCAGCGTGTATATATGGAGGCGGCATACACGAACTGGGCGGCGTGTAAGACGTCCGAAGAAAACGGAAAACTGCTCACGGAAACATAGCACGGAAATGAGCACAACACAGCATGGAACTGAGCGCAGCACAGTGCAGCAGGGAACACACAGCACAGCATGCACTGAGCACAGCACAGCATGGAACTGAGCACAACACAACGCAGCGCGGAACACACAGCACAGCATGGAACTGAGCACAGCACAGTGCAGCACGGAAGAGAGTAGAGAATGGCAGTTTGCACAACACCCTTAATTCGCCATCATTCATACACAGCCCGTCACCATGCAGAAGCACATCGTCAACATTACGCACCATAACCCGTCAACATCCAGAAGTCAACTATTATTATTAACTGAAGTAACATACGGAAGAATTGCCCGTCACAAGAACATGTATCCACCATAACCAGTCAAGATCCAAGAGGCACGGAAGAATTACCCGCCACAAGATTTCTCACCATAAACCGTCAAGAAGCCACGGAAGAATTGCCCGTCACAAGAACTTTCATTCTCCATTGTAATATTTTCATTGTTTTTTTTTGTTTTGAAATAAAAATTAAAAAAGCCCCGTTTAGGGCACCAATCTCCTCCGAAAGAGGAACTTCTAACAAGCACAATTTGGTACCAACTAGTACCCAACTGATCACTCCCCCCCCCCCACCCCCACCAAAAAAAGGTAAGTAACTTTACAATTAAAATTCATCGAGTATTTTGCAACATAGAGCATTTTAAAGTAAGGGGGAGGGAGGGAGGGGGGGGGGCATGTGCCATGTGTGCAGAGAAGCTGCACACCATGATTTGAACCCCAGTACAATCAGAGGATATATCTGACAGTAGAGGTATACAATCTGATGCCATGAGACTGTTCATCCATAGATGAGCATAATCTGGTCCCCTCACCTCCTCATTGCCATTTTGAGCCACAGAAACTTGCAGTTCCAATAAAAGACAATGCAAAATTAACTATATTACTAACTAAGTAATTGGTAAAAGAGGGTGTGTATGTATGGTGTTTATTCAAGAAAATTCCCTGTATGTTGGTAATGCAAACTTCATTTGATCAATTCGAAACGATTAAAACGGCCTTTCAACTGTCTACTGTGAATTCTCAGTAAAAAATGACATAAAATGGACGTTTCAAATTGGTAATTTTATCTTACAGTAGGGATTTTCTTATTAATATGTCTAACCCCTCAGTCAAAATGATATTTCAATGCTATGTCACAGGGGATATGTAGTTCAACAAGCAGAACCCTACTGACATTTAATTTTGTGATATTGATTTATGTAGGCTTCAGCCGTTGAACCGAAATTTCCTATCCAGCGGGTGGATTTGCGCTCATTAAAAAGCAACAATACCTACCGCTTTGTGCTCGTTTGGATAGAATACGTATTTGCCTACTTCCCTGGCCATTTATTTTCTCTGTCCAGCTCCTTTCATTACCATAAACGGCAAAAGAAAAAAATATCATCGCGGGCGATCTTCCAAACACGAAATCCACCGCCATTTTCGAACACTGTCGCGTGACCCTGATTCTCTCACGTGAGGTTATTCTAAATTCAGGATTACAAGAGTCGGAAAAACTGAACCCGCTCAGTCGACCCAGTCGCTTAGGGAGATGAAAAATCCCGTGAATTTTTTCAGTATGTGCCTTCTATTATGCTTGATACCGATAGTTACAATTTTACATTTAAATGCAGATAATGTGACAGCCTAATGAATGAGCCGTTTCCGACCTTCCTGTCTACAATCCCGAATTTACAAATTAGTCTTGTGCCACCATGGTGACATTTCAAAATGGCGGCGGATTTCGTTTTTGGAAGATCGTCCGCGATGATATTTTTTTCTTTTGCCGTTTATGGAAATTAAAGGAGCTGGACGGAGAAAATAAATGACCAGGAAAGTAGGCAAATACGTATTCTATCCAAACGAGTACAAAGCGGTATGCATTATCCATTGTTATGAGCGTAAATCCACCCGCTGTTATCCAGGTCGGGAGGCGAAAATTTTGCGATAGGAAATTTCGGTTCAACGGCTGAACCCTACATAATCAATATCACAAAATTAAATGTCAGTAGGGTTCAGCTTGTTGAACTAAGGGGATATGGTGATATCTGAAAATCGACCAGAGGTCCACGTTCCCCGCCAGCAGCACCAGTTATGGTGGATTAAATCCATAACTTCGTGCAGCTGGCGGGAAATGTGGATTCTGGTCAATTGTTTTTTTGGTCGATATGCCATAGGATTAAGAGTATGATTTTGAAAATGAAGATCTATCTGATGAGCCATGCATCCTCTAAGTTGATCGATTCAATAGTTCTTAAGTTATTGTCTGGACAAGATCCAACTGCTGAAAGTCTAAGATGGCTGGCAGCAGGTAACTGAAAGCAATCCCAACATTTCCGTTCACCGATGTTGAGACACTCCCCAAGTTTAGGTCGACTGGTTTAATTGTTCTCCAGTTATTGGTCAGACAAGAAATGTGTCAACGTCCAATTGCTGACAAAATGCAAGCTGGCTGATGGTGGCCATCGTGGATTACGCAGGTAAATGAAGAGCAATCTTAACTATCCTCTCAGCTATTCTCGAAGTTCAGTCATTCTCGAGTTATTGCCCTGACAAGATCGAAGTGCTTAAAATTCAACATGGCTGAAAGGGGCATCTTGGATTACTCGGGTAACTGAGAAGCAAACTCAATCGTCATCTCACCGATGTCAAGGCACTACCCAAGTTTGAAGGCGATCGATTCAATTGTTCTCGAGTTTTCGGTCAGATAAGAAATATATAAAGATATTTATTCAAGATGATGATGATAATGCAAGATGGCCGATGGTAACTGAAGAGCAATGCGAACCATCCTCTTACCGATATCAAGGTGCTCACCATGTTTGCAGTGGATTGGTCCAATACTTCTCCAGTTATTTTCCAGACAAGAAATGTGAGAATGACTGGCGCCAGCCGTCTTGGATTATACAGGTAACTAAGAAGCAATCCCTACAACCCTCTCATCGACGTCCAGCCACTCCCCTAATTTGAACTTTTACTGCCGGTTCAATCATGCTTTTCCGGACAAGATCCAACTGTTGAAAATCCAAGATAACTGGCAGCCATTGTGTGAAGGTCCAATTGCTGACAATGCAAGATGGCTGATGGCGATCATCTTGGATTACCAACTGGAAAGCAATCTCAATCAACCTCTCACCTATGTCAAGCCACTATCCAAGTTTGAAGTCGATCAGTTCATTCTCGAGTTACTGTCTGGACAAGATCGAACTGCTGAAAATCCAACATGGCCGCCAGCCACAGGTACAGATAACTGAAAAGCAAGCTAACCATCCTCTAGTAACCATCCTCTCAACAATGTAAGTCACTCTCCACATTTGAAGTCGGTCAGTTAATTAGTTCTCGAGTTAATGGTCGAACATGAAATATGTAAAGATCCAACTGCTGACAATGCAAGATTGCTGATGGTGGGCATCGTTGTTGTTGTTGTTCCGGACGTTCATCCTTTCAGACTATATATAGGAGCACCCTCTTGGTCGAGACAGGGTCAGTAGCAGTCGAGGTCCCGTGCTGTGCGGGTTGTTGCAAGTAACTTATTTGCAGTGCATAATTTGACACCTCCTGACTGTACATATAGACCCGTCCCTTTTCTGACCAGGTGTGTGCGATGTACAGACAGACAGACAGATTTTGAATTTGTGGCCTCCCATCCTAAGTTGGATGATGTACGCCATGCCACTGAGTTTGCTTTAAAAAAGTCAATTAAAATTAAAACGGTACTTGAGTATAAAAAAATAAATACTTTACGTTTGATTCTAAAAGAAATACTGTGTTTTTAAAAAATGCACAATGTAATATATAAACATGTATATTGACAGTGGCGTCGGAAAGGGGGGGGGGGGAGGCCCCCCACATTTGATTTAGGGGGGGTTGGGGGGGGCGAATATCTTTGCCCCCCCCCCACTTTTCGGCACTTCTAACTGACCATGTCCCCACATAAAAATTACAGATAGAGTGCTAGGACGTGTAGTGGTGTGTTATAGGCCTGTTTTGTTTGTGTTAAACCAGGAATTCAGAAGGAGTCGGGCATATTCTTCAATATCGATTCGTGTTTATGCGAAACATATGTGAAAATAGAGCCATAGATCTATATACATTGTGTTCATATTTATTTCCGGTAAAACGCATCTCCGGCAACCTGAGACCCTAGAGCTTCCGGGGCCTAGGCGTCCCTTCGACACTCACCTGTCAGGCTGCGAAGATCGCTTATTTTAGCTTTGTGTAAATGAATCGAATCGGTAGATACTTCATGTAGGTAGTTATTGTCTGAGTCTTTGTACAGCTGAAAAGGCTCAAGTCCAGATACATTGTTGTCCCCAGACATGCATTGTCTGGTGATTCTTACATGATGAATCGGTATCATATTGGTTCTAATGTTCCATGATGTAAAAGTCATCGTTTTTTTATGTGTGTTTTTTTATGTGTTAAATATAACTAGAAAGTCAAATGGATTCAGTCATGATGTATCATTTTTTCAATATCGATGCGTGCTTTAACCCTATCTGGCCTGGGCGATTTGGGGTGTACCGCAGCATGGGGGTGGTGGGGGTGGTGGGCGCGAAGGTGCCCCCCCCAAATATTTTCGCTATCGCTAAGGCTAGAGGGCTGAAACTTACCACACTATATCTTTGGGTCAAGCTCTACAAGAAAATGTAAAAAAATCCAAGATGGCCGCCATGATGACGTCACTGTGGCGTCATTTTCAAAAAGAGCATTTTTGGACGATTTTTGATCAAAATCTTCGAATTTTTTTATTTTTGCTTTTTCTTCGCAAAAACTGCATGATAAATTAGTAAATAATAATATGATATGGAATAAAATAAGTTTTACCCACTTTTCTATACAGAAAAGCAACAATTTTGAAGAAATATGACGAAAACATCATTTTTTCTGGTGACCCACATGGCCGCCATTTTGAATTTACCCATGACCCTCTGCTCGTGTGGTTATGCAAATAGACTCAAAATGACCCCAATATGATAAACTATAACTTCACGAAGTTTCAGCTCTACATTGTTTGGCGTTCCCGAGATATCGCAGAAGTTGGTAGGGGGGGGGGGCATTTTGGCCCCCCTCCCCCAGGACTGATAGGGTTAATGGGGGAAAGGAGGGAGAGGGGAAATCAGGGGGTGATTTTTGGTGATGCTAAGACATATGGTTTCAGTAAAATGCATAGAATCGCGTTGAATCAACATGCTGCATTTTTGTGTAATTTTTGAAGAAATATGGCGAAAACATCATTTTTCTGGTACCCCCACCCCATGGTCGCCATTTTGAATTTACCCATGATCCTCTGCTCGGGGGGTCACGCAAATAGGCTCAAAATGACTCCAATATGATAATCGGAAAAGTCACGGAGTTTCAGCTCACAACTTGTTGTCGTTCCGGAGATACGAGCAAAAAACCAACGGCGGGGGGGAAGGGGGGGGGGGGCGGAAAGTGCACCCCCCCCACCCTCCCAGGCCAGGTAGGGTTAAATGTGATACAAACGTGAAAATAGAACCATAATCTGCATACGTTATGTTCGAATTTATTTCCGGAAAAACGCTTAGGACTTCGGAGCTTCTGTTTGGCTGTGAGGATTTCCTTGTTTTATCTTTGTGCGAATGAATCGGAGGTGCGAGGTTTTCAATATCGATGCGTGCTTATAATTGCGAAAAAATCGTGAAAATAGAACCATAAATCTGCATGCAGTATGATCAGTTTTATTGCCGGAAAAACTCTCAGAACGCATCCCCGGCGATCTAGGACCCCGGAGCTTCCGGGGCATAGGCGACCCCTGGACCCTCGCCTGTTGGGCTGTGATAGTCGACCGGGCCTACCCACTTTCTATTCCGTTCCGACGTCACTGATTGAAGCTCCAAAGGCGTTATTTTGTAAGAAGGGGGAGGTATTACTTTAATTTAAAAGATAATATAAATACAACTAGCATGCATATATAATAAAACAACGACCCTATTTATCAGAAATATATAACTGAATTATAAAGGCCCAAATAGCGCATGCATATTTTATTTTCAATTAACAATAAATTCATCGTATTAATTTAGACATGAGTAAGTGGTTATTAAAAACGATGTTAGATATAACATATCTACTCTTCCTGATGAACACCGTGAATGAGGACCACATGGTATCCTCAGACACCAATATCCAATCAGAACGAGCAGAGATATCATTATATGTGTGCGATGTACTACTGTGAGTGGATTTATATAGCGGTCACTGAAAGACACCCAGGTACTTTATTCCCCAAGTATCTCCTCTGGCGAAGGTCTAGCGTAGCAACTAGTTCCACCATCGGTCCATTTTACCCTGGACACCGAATCAGTCCAGCGCCTTGTGAATAGGCGAGTATATGTGTAAGCGGTCAGGCGCGAACCCACGTCAGCTGTAGCACTCTGGGTCAGAGTCAGACACCTTAACCATTCGGCCACGACACGCTCACATTATTATACAGGTAACATGACTGCCCGGTTATTGGACACTTTTTATGAATAAGAGTCTACAGGTCGGCCATGCAACCACGTATGGCCGAGAAAGTAAACACTGGATAAAAGACTACATCTTTAGTGATAAATCGTCATAACAAAATATTGGAAAAAAATACGGGGAGAGACTGGGAACAGTTGAAACGCAGGGAGCATTCACGGTATGAAAATGCAAGTTTGCGCCCAGTTATTGGACACTTTTTCAGTGATGGATTTATTTGAAACTAATCAACTTACTGTCATATTGTTTGTCCCACAGTCTTTAGTAAACCTCCAAGAATATTTAAACATGAATCAGCACTGAATCCCACAAATGAGTTTTGGAATGAGAGTCGAAGATTCAACCTGTCCCAAATTTTGCAGTTTTTGGGAGTGTTCATTATCCTTGGCTGTCAATCAGTTCTATTGCCAGTCATGCTATCGTAAACTGTTCTGTTCTTAGACGGAGTGGCGGGGAGAAATTTACATCGTCTGGCAAACGCCGGTCGCGTTGCACATGCACTGAGACTCAAAATGAAGATTTTCTATATTTGTGGGAACATTTTCAGTAAAATTTCGTTTAATTTAATCAAACTTGCAATCAGGAATAAAACTGAGAAACTGGAGGAAATTTTCTGACGCATTTTTTCACCCAAATTTGTGACACTATTTCCGACCCGCATTTATTAGCATGTCTTTGTAACTCAACTGTAAAATTAAATTTGTATTACAGTTGTCATGTAATATTCCTAGAAAATAGCCCCACTGGGTCTAGGTGTCCAATAATAGGGCCTGTCCAATAACCGGGCAGTCATGCTAACTGAAAAGCATCCCAACCGTCCTCTCACTTATGTTCTGGCACTCTCCAAGTTTGAAGTAAATCGGTTCATTAGTTGTCGAGTTACAGGTTTGGACAAGCAATGTGTAACGGAATGACAGGCACCCGGTGTTTTTATTTTACTGATTTTGCCGAGGGAACTACTAAATCTTAAAATAGAAAGATATGAATTCGCGAGGCAATACTAACATCTTTGAACCGTTCATTGTGTCAATCGTTATAAGGGACATAACCCCTGGGACTAACTATTCAGCTGGAAGAGTTACTTCCCCTTGACCAGGCGACCAACGTTCGGGTCGAGGATAGTTCCCATGCACCACAATCAAGTGGCCTGTTATTTGTTGGACTTAGTCATTTTTCCAGCAATTTTCACATGTTGTTGGGGCAACCTGTCCGAAAATAACGAAACTGGCACCGACGGGAGATCAAACCCGCCATTTTTCGCTCCAAAGTCAGGCATCTTATCCCTGAGCCACGGAAGCAGCTGAAAGCAACCGTTGAATCTTTTATTACATACCTAACACAAATCTAACCCTAACCCTAACCCCAAAACCCTAAACCTAACCCTAACCCGTAACCAGTAATACTGATTTAAGGATAGCTGTCCCCTTAGAGGGTCAAAATTTGTCATTTCTTTATTTCTTCAGTATTTCCTCTAACATTTGGTGAAAAAATGAAATCAAAATTATAAATAGAAGTGCTTCAATATTAGGATTAAAAATTTAGTTTCCGATGCACTGGACTGGAACAATTAAACAGATTGCCTTAAAATAGCACCAAAACAGCTGGACTTGAATACGTGTGTAGTTTCATCTGTCATTATTTTTTGAAATCGATATATTTGAACGTTTCTAACAAATTCAGTAACAACATTTTTTCAAAGCATGACAGGCTAAATAATATCCCTTGGTTGTAAGATTATGGTTATAATAAGGATAGTCGAAACTGAATTTTTGATTGCAAAAAAATGGTTGATTATAGGCCGGTTGGGGAGGGGGGAGGGGCAATATGGCCCCCTACCAAACTTTCTCTCCTATTTCCGGAACGTCAAATACTTGGGAGCTGACACTCCATGTCTGAACTGTCATATTGGGGTGATTTTGTTCCCATTTGTATGACCCTTCGAGCAGAGGACCATGGGTAAATTCAAAATGACGACTGTGTGGGGTGTAACAGGAAAGTGATGTTTTCGTCATTTTTGTTCAAAATTTCTGCTTTTCTGTGAGGAAAAGTGGACAAAAACTATTTTATTTCACATCAGACTATTTCTTACTAATTTATCTTGCAGCTTTTGCCGAGAAATGGCAAAGAATAAATAAATCGAAAAATCTGACCAAAAAATCGACAAAAAAATGCCTTTTTTTTCGAAAATGATGTCACTGTGACGTCATCACATCGACCATTTGCATATTTTTACATTTCTGATAGAGTCTGACCCAAGGGTATAGTGTGGTAAGTTTCAGCCCCTAGTTCAAGGGGTAGGGAAAATATTTAAGCGGGGGGAGGGAGGCAGATGCCTCCCCCCCCCCTCCCAAGGCGTGGACAGGTCCCCAAATCTCCAGGCCAGATAGGGCTAATAGGCCATTTGCCAGTTGTACTATAGTTACAGAGCAATCTGGGTATATTCAATGTGTAGCAGATATGCTCAAAATGTACATGCAACTGTTTCATACCCTTTCCAAATTTCGAACTAAATATAATGTATAGTGTTCCTCGTACTCCGTTTACTTGATAATACAACCAGACTGCAAACTATACTTTTCATTCGTCCTTTAATATAACTGTGTGCCTTTTGACAACATACCCGACTTTTAATCCCGAATTGTATTAGTACTTTGCAGTACCCATACCCTCGCGAAAGCCTTAGAAATACGCAATCCTTTTTCTATTTTTGAAAAGAGATTCCTGAAGTTCAATCCTAAGGTATGTTAGTAGTGTAGACAGCGTATATTGACTCCCACGAGCACTCATTGACCTCAGAATGACGTCACAACTGCGTCCATGTTGTAAATCAAGATGGGGGTCGCGGGGTCATTCGGTGCACTTTGGCGTCCATGTTGTAAAGCAAGATGGCGGCGTGGTTCGGGCATGTTCGGGCGTGTTCGGGCATGTTCGGGTTGTCGGCCCTGTTGTAAAGCAAGATGGCGGGTGGTCGGCCATGTTGTAAACCAAGATGGCGGCGTGGTTCGGGCATGTTCGGTACTGTTCGGGAATGGGGTCCCTGTTGTAAAGCAAGATGGCGTTGGGTCGGCCCTGTTGTAAAGCAAGATGGCGTTGTGTCGGCCATGTTGTAAAGCAAAATGGCTGCGTGGTTCGTGAATGTTCGGAAATGGGGTGAAAAACGTATAAAACAGGTGATTTTTAGTGGATTGGGTGTATTCATTGCATTTCCTTGCGGAGCGTTCTGACTTACCTGCCTGACCAGCCTGCCTGCTTGCCTGCCTGACCAGCCTGCCTGACCATTCTACCATTGCTTCACCAGTCTGCCTGCCTGCCTGCCTGACCAGCTTGCCTGACCCGTGTGTTTAGACGAGAGGAGCACAGAAAGCATGAGACGTGTAGAAGATTTTCCATCGGACCCCGCAGTACCTCCGGATGAAGTTTTGCCTGAAAACGAGCGTGTGAGGGCGATTTATCAACGACACTGGGCTACCATATGCCATGGTTATCGCCGTGACCGTCGTCTATTGGACGTGTATAACTTTCGACTGGAGCACCTCACGGAATTGTCTACTTATGCTGAGAAGATTTTCAGAGACCAGGTCACCACGTTCAAGTTGAATATGACATTTGGGTATATTTTACGGCACAAGCTTACGGACCAGATGCGGTATTATTACCCCAGCAATAATACCTATGTGTTTGACCAGCCGTTCACGGTGACGGATGCCATTTCCCTGGAGCCCCTCGTCGACCAATTGACTACGTTGGATCCCTTGGAATGGGCGCGGTTGCAACGTCCCAATACCCAATGGGTTGTGGAAAGGGTGACTAACGTTACATTTTACGTCACCAAAATGAGAGATCATCCTATTGGTGCTCCTGTACTACTCCCGCCTTGGCTGCTTCATCGAAAAGGACTGTATGCATTAACCGGAGGGAACCACGGACCCTACAAAGACCGGAAATGTTTGTTTCGGTGTGTGGCCGTGCATGTCAACGAGTGTGATCCCCGTCATTGTAACACGGTGGCCGATCGCTATTGCCAGCAGTATTTAGACCAGCAAGACTTGGATCAGCGGCACTTCCGTGGAGTTCCTTTCAAGAATTTGGATGACGTGGAAACCCTGTTCAAGATCAACATCTTTGTATACCGATTATTATGCGAGGAAGAGGATACATTTGTGGCTGAATTGGTTCATCGTTCCACAGAACGGTATGCTTCTACCATGAAAGTGAATGTGTTCGACTACAATGGCATGAGTCATTTTTCGCTGATCCACAATATGAGCCAGTACGCCCAGTCTTACAGTTGTGCCCAATGCCATCGGGTGTTTCACCGTTCCACCAACTTACATCGACATGAGAAGACTTGTGACAACAGTGTGAAGCGTGTATATCCTGGTGGTGTGTATCATAATACGCCTACTATTTTCGAGGAACTGGCCGATGAGGGGCTCATCATACCGGAGGCGGACCGTTATTTTCCCTACCGGGCGTGTTATGATTTTGAGGCCATGTTGGAGCCCATGGACTTGTTTTCAGCGAAAACACAGTGGACACAGCGCCATATTCCTCTCAGTGTGAGCATTTCCAGCAACGTACCTGGCTATGACGCTGCACCGGTCTGTTTCGTGTCTACGGGAGATGCCCATGAGTTGATCA
>JAVTVY010036692.1:0-16284 GCA_036873755.1 Hanleya hanleyi | reverse complement strand
GAAGGACTAGAATAATTGCAATCGGTCAGAGAACAACGCAACAGTTTGGCGATATCGGACTCAAAGATCCCGTGTGATTTTCTCCGAGAAACGAATAATGTGCTCCAATTCAATCAAATATCGCCCATTTGGACGAAAAAGGTCAACACGTTGGCTGAAAAGATTTTTTCAGAACTTTTTCACCATAAACTTTTTTTTAATTGAGATCCCAGTCATTTGTCCCGTATTTATTTAGTCACAAACGAGATATACGAACTCTCGAATAATTTTCACAGAGAAACCCTAGAAATATAGGTAAAAAATCTAACCCAGACACAAAGTCACTATTTAACTGGTGTAAATATGATGAATATTTTCGCTACTATTCCAAGAAAGGACCCCTAACTTCACATTTTTGATAAGTTTGGCAACTTCGGAACGACCACAAGAACTCATGCGGTCAACCACGCATCAAAACACCGCCCCTGCTATCTAGGCAAAATAGTATTATCTAAGAAATAACTTGAATTAATATAGTGCAAACTTCGGATTGAACGATCATTTCACCTTGTATATCAGTGTAGTGATCGCCACTGTTATAGAGATTTTCGAAAAAAAAAGTTCAACTTTTACCGCTCAAATGCTCCCAGTGAGCGTCAATTTACCATCAATTTTCAAAAAAAAATCTACGCTGCGAGGGGGGATACCCCCCTCTCAGACTCTCCCCCTAAGCCCCCCCAAACTTCACAACTTGTCTACGCCCTTGCTACCGGCAATTAAAACTGTTTACAGTAGACAAGCGAGCCTTCAACATGGCTTATACTCCCTCAACTGTCGCTTCAAATGAAAGGCAACCCCACGCACAGGTCAATCATGAAGACCAAGCATCACTTGGAAGAGGATATGGGGCTACCACCTATCGAGGCCCTGCAAAATGCGATCAAAATGCGCAAGCAGCTGTTCCAGGACATGTTGCTATTACAGTATCCTGGCCTGCTCGATGACGATTAGGGATACGTCTAACGGACAAGAGCGAACATGGCCGAAGATTGAAGCAACAACAAAGGTCGGCTTCTGATTGAACAAGAGCAGCCGACAAAACAACTAATGGACACGAACGAATATGAGAGATGCTACATAAAATGGCGGCTTCTGATTGGCTAAGAGCATACTTGAATTGTAAACATACTCAACGCGGCTGTGGGTATGATGTAAAATTGGGGACAATAAACTATATGAAAAGTTGTGAACGTGTTGATCTTTCTTTTCTCTCATCTGTCTGATGAGCGTTAAGGCATTAAAATAGAGCGTGAAGGCATTAAGATAGGGGCGGTAAGAAGTTAACATAGGTGTTAAGGCGTTGAGTGGGGATTCCCTTTCTCTTGTTACATGTGTTGCTCTGTAAATGACCTTGCATAGTCAGCACCACCGAAAGTGCCCTTTCTCTACTACATCTCGGTGCGTATACGCATTTCACCACTCAATCTGGCTCTACTGAGAAAATAAATAGAACCGGGGGTTCCCCCAGAAAATTCCCCCGAAAATTTATCCCGACATGTAGAGCGATGACCTACCAGAACATGGTTTTTCCCAGCAAGACCCCCGTACAATGTCCCGGCATAGAGCGATGACGTCATGATTTATAAATAGAACAGGTTTTCCCAGAAAATTCCTTGATTAATTCACCCTGACAAAAAGAGCGATGACCTAAAAAACAGGGGTTTTCCAGACCAGTAAGTCTCAACATGTTTTATTCCGTTGTGTGAATGGATTGATACATACATCTTGAAGTCAACGCGTTAGTATTATATAATAGAATGGTACAATCGCTCGCAAAATGTAAAAAAAAACTGTTACGCTAGGGCGTTAAGGCATCAGGATAAGCGGTTAAGGCATTAAGATAGGGCGTTTAGGCATTAAGGCGTAAAGCTAGGGCGTTAAGACGTTACTGTGAAACTCTCCACAAAGGTCATAGGGCAAATATTCTGTCGATTTTGTTGTTAATATTTTCAAATTTCATATAAAACTGCCTTCTATACGACCTGCACCGATCTATTTTCCCTTCCTCTGCTATATCTTTATCTAGAGGAGGGGTATGTAGATCGGTGTAGGTCGTACAGAAAGTATTTTTATGATATCCACTGTCATTGTGGTATATGAAAAGGTGGGAAATAATTATATTCTTGATGAAAAAAATATATATATTAACAACAACAACATCGACGAAGACACCCACTGCTAACCAAGCTAGTGTGCCTGTCAACAACTATACATGCATGCACCCCTTCGTTTTTTCCCTTCAACAGTCAGGAACTACGAAATGCTAGTTGATGTTGGTACATAGACAATTCGGTCTATGTTCGGTTTTTTCTCCATGCATAGTTTTTTAATGACGAAAGATCTGACATCCTGCTTGGCGAGTCCGTACACAATCGGGTTCGCTGCCGAGTTGCAGTACGCCAGAAGACAAAAACAGTTCCACATCCAGTTCGGAATTGTCACACCGGCTACTGCGCACGGGAGAAAGAATATCGCTGCCAGTGGCATCCAAGAGACCAGAAAGTAGTCCACAACGAACATCACCATAAAGAAAGCTCTAACTTCCTTCTTGAATACTTCAACAGCTTGGTAATTATGGCGCGAGTTCGTCCCGGGTGTTCGAGATGGTTTTCCGTGCTTCCTGATTTGTCGAACTGCCACCCATAGTATTTGGGCCTGGAAGTAAGTTAGTGCCAGAAGAACTAAGACTATCAGCGCAGCCGCGGTGAAAGTGTAGGAACATGGTAAAAGCGCCTGATAATCGCAACCATGATTTAAGCTTCGATTTCCGTTATCCACCTGCAATCGTGATGAATTAGTAGTATCCCATCGTGGCGAACCAAAGGACACATTTGCACGCCAGCCAAATAAAGGCGATAACGCCCAAACCAGTGGAACTATCCAGCATGCAGCGAGGCTCAGCTTCAAACGTGGGTAGGTGAATATTACTGGATACCTCAACGGATATACAATGAATATAAATCGTTCTATGGCCACCAACACGATGTGAAACACGGATACGACTGTGAAGTACATTATCACTGCATGAACGCCTAGCCACTGGTAAATGTCTGTCAATGACGCCTGTATTAATCCCAGAAATCCAGTTATAGGTGTCGCAAATATCCCGACCAAGAGATCCGCGGCGGACATCGAGAGCAGAATAATGTTTGTGGTAGTTCGGAGACTATGTTCTCTGCCGACGATAAAGATGAATGCACCATTGGTAATACATGTTACTACCGACAGAATGATGTGGAAGATCGGCATGTCGGAACAACTACAGTGGTCAGTGAATCGAATTTGACCATTCAAGAGGGTTTTATCTAGATCTGTTGTGTTGCTTCTCTGATATATGAACATACGGTGGCGGACGTTTAGCAGCGACCTTCACGCCCGTTTGCTTCCATTGCCTGACTAATGTAATTTCCTTAATAATTGAATGGCAGGAAGTTCACTTTACAACTCTCTTATTGAAACAGAGATAAAATATAAAATTCCCTTCATTCAAACTGAAGAAAAGCCAGATAATGACAAAATGTGACACTCTGTGGCTGGAGAATATTTCCAGATGTAAATCATTTTTTCTGTACTTCCTGTGATTGAATTATTAGGGGAATTAACGTAGATGCTTTGAACGTCACAGACTGGTGGTGCCATTCTCACGTGAGTGGTGAAACAACATTATTATTGCCAAGGATCAGTTACCACCGTTACCTTGTTTTCTCAGCAATTGACTCTATTGACATGTTGTGGATTGTTTAACAGAACTGAGTGAATTAATAATCGACCTTCCGTCTGGGACTAAGGGCATGTTTACTTTATGAACTGTAGTCATATTTACATAGAAAAGATGATGCCTTATTTGAGATAATGGACATTTAACACGCGTGTTAAAGTCAACAAGGCCTGCAATACACTAAAGGATTGATTACTTGTTTACCATTTCAAAACACAAGGTGTTTTTGTCTCAAGCTCTTGGACGTGTGGGCGTGGCACACCCTTCAAAATGAAACGGCATTTTATTGGTTGCATGCATCGAAATGAAACTTGCCACATACACGACGTCAAAGAGTGTACCTATATCACTCATTCTAGTCCCACTAGAAATCTTTCTACGAGATTAAGGGTCTCCAGAGTAAGTGATAGTCACCTCCATCAGAATTTGGAGGGTGAGTATAGGCGACATATCATTTTTATGTGCCTGTATCCGGCGATTGACTCTTCACTGCTTTTTTAGTTACAGATAAACTAATATAGAAGAAATGCCCGAAATGATTCTGTTAAGTCTCGGTCTGACTTACCCGAGAATCGCTTTGGTCCCCCATTCGGGTCGACACCAGTCTCTTTGAGAATGTTCGATTACGGTCACGTTCAATCTCAGTAAACTCAGATATTATATCAGGGAATATTGTATCTGAGTGCAGCGCTATATAAATCCCGTACGAGTTTGAAACTACATTGGTTAGCCAATCAGGTGGCTAGCTTGGTGAAACAATTTCCAAATCACGCCCACATTAATTACACACGGTAGCACGTGGACTAACATATAACCATTAATGGGAAACAGTATCTAAATATGGCATCACTTTCAGACAGTGTACGTGGTAGATCGTAAAAATAAAAGAGTTTACTCCCACCGAAAAGCTTTGAGGTAGAAAATATCAAAAGTTTGTGCCGTGCGAAGGTGTCGATCATTGTCAAAGAGAAAAGGCAGAAATTTGGCTTATTAGGGGATCTCGTATCGGCGAACATTCCGCACGAAGTTTTCATAGAGTTACGTCTAGATGATATTCCCCTGATTTACCATCTTGGTTTCCCTAGATTGGGTCACGCTTTGACGCTACATTTCGTGACCCGAGTTAATTCCGCTTAATCGGATATAGCATCGTTTGTGAATTTTTTTTTTTTTGCATTTTCGCACCACCAGAGATATGCTATCTGAACATAACACAATGCTTAACATAAACGCATTCGTAGTATGTCATGAGTGCGAAGAATCTTGTGGCCTATAACAGCCAATTGCAGCTCCGTTTGTATATCTGATCGACAACCCACGACAATGACGTAAGGAAGCATGGCAGGTTCAAGCCTTCACGTGTTGGTCTGCCAAAGAGCAAGATAGTACAGAAACTAGGATTGGACATCTGGGAAGGGTCGGCAATATTCGTCCGTAGGTCAATTTCAATGGCAGCGTCGTTTTTGTAGAGTATTCACTTAATGGTAACCTCAAAGGTATTTTTCTCATTATGAACATGTGTGTGTGTTATGTGATGTTATGGGCTTGTCAGCCCGAGGGAGATGACCTTCATATAGACCCTAACGATAGATACTAAGGGCATATTTACTTTATGAACTGTAGTCATATTTACAGAGAAAAGATGATGCATTATTTTAGATAATGGACATTTAACACGCGTGTTAAAGTCAACAAGGCCTGCAATACTCTATAAGGATTGATTATATGTTTACCATTTCAGGTGTTTTTGTCTCAAGCGCTTGGATTTGTGGGCGCTATCTTTGTAGTGAGGCTCCCTTGTAAGACTTGGATTTTTTTTATTATGGCGCTCAAAAGATTTGATAGACAACTGACTCTTAAACTTACAGGCTTACAGGAATTTAAGTCAGTTGAAAGAATCTATTGGAACGGGACGAACCGTCCTTGAAGGCCTTATTGAAAGTAACAGTAGCAAACAAAAGGGTTGAAGATGACCTGATACTAGACGGTAAAGACGTTGGAGATCAGCATGGTCGTTTTGAATAAATAGAACCAAGGAAATCACCTGTAAAGATGGAAGCACCGGACGAGGTCACAGACTTTGCGATTAGGACTGCATTTGAGAAATATGGTGATGTTCATGAAATAAAAGACGGGTTCTAGTCTTTCGATAGAGAGTTGCAAACAGGAGTTCGAAGAATTTTCATGTCGAAGATCAAAGGAACTCTCCCTTCTTCCATTTTACTTAACTATCACATCATACATGTGGATCAGAAGATCATGAACTGTTTGAAGGTAAATGTCTAATTTGTCGTCAGGAAGGACATTTGAAAAAGACTTGTCCGAAAGTCAGAAAGGTACCTGCAGATGCTGTTACTAGCAATGAGGAAAATTAGTCATTGGATACTGCTCCTGTTGCCCTCGCAAAAATTCGTGAATATCTTTATGCAGAGGCTCCCAGGCGGGGAAAAATCTGTCGGCTGGAGAGTCTCAGGGTAAAGTAGTAAACATCTGTAAACGCGTAGGACCTGATGTTAAACCCATCAAAGAAAATACACATGGTATCAGTCCTGGGAAAAAAGACTCCCCAAAAGGAAACGAGAAAACCTCAAACCGTTTCGCGTTTCTCCTTGATGAGGTAGACGATAATTGCCGTTCAGAAGACGATGATATTGACACTGACAGTGAAAACGACAACGAAAGTCTAAATACCATGCCAAATGACCAGACGTTCGATTCTGATAATACTGGAAGTGTTGACACCACAGCGACTCCGGTCCAGGTGATTCAGAGATATGTTACCTCGTCTGAATTAGACAATACAGACTTGACAGGTGCCAGTCATGTATCAAATCAGGATACGCCTATGCAATCTGGTGATTCATACGTTAATTCTATTCACTGTGGTGTACATGTGAACTTTACACCAAGTGAAGAAATAATAAAAAAAATTCACAGATGACGGTAGTAATCACAAGTCTTCTAGTAAAATACCTACCCCGAACCAGCAGAAGTAAAAGAAGGAAATCTTAGCGGTTGAAACAAAAAATAAGCTTAAAAGAGACGATACTAGCTGCACTCTTTACAAGCGACCCACCTATGCCCTGTAGGTGATGAGTTTGATGATGAGTTTGGTGGATGTAATGAACGTCTCTTGAGGGGCGAGACTCCTTTGAACCGAAGGTCAAAAATTTTGGTAGGACATAAAAGAGAACAAGACATTTATAAGAAAAAAAAACTAAAAAAGAAGAGAGAAAGGAAAAGAAAAATGAAAGGAAGCACAGAAGGAATTACCCAAAATAAAAGTACATAATGGCTAAGTTAACCTATTATTTCTTAGTCTGGGCAGTTTTGTATATCATTTCTTTGTATAGACAAAAATGACTCGGTCACCAACCATCATTAAAGGGGAATGTTATCACCGGAACTATGTAAAAGTTAATATATACCTTGATACTGTAAGAAATCGACTATATAGTTTTCCCCCCGATCTCCGAACTTTAAAACGGTAAATTTGACGATTTAAACGCGTTCCTACCACGAGCCTGTCAAAACGGTGACCTTTGACCCATGACGTCACAGAGTGAACCAGTCCGCCACAGCATTAGCATCAGCATACGTAAAACAAGTCAAATCTGCGCCAATATTTTTCGATTTTTCTACTTTATTCTCGTACTTTGGAGGCATCATACCTCGTCGATTTGTTGTTGGAGGGTGTAGCAACACGAATAGAGACGGATTCAAGTTCCACCCGTGGCCAAACGACGAAAAATCGGGGAGACATTCGACGAAATTTGTGCAAAACACGAGATTGTGGGGAAAATCACGAGATCATCCGGACCAATCAGTGCTTCTGATCTCTCTCATTTCCTCTCGCTAATCTTTAAGGCGTCAAGACTATAGGGGATAGTTGTAGGTGTTTCTGTGTGTTTCTGAATTTTAACCATCAGCGTTTGGGTGTCACTGCATTAAGACGGGTGTTGAGTACGCTTCCTCCTTCTCCTAACTCACTTACTGACGTCTCACTCACGCATCACTGGCGCATGCCTGAGTTCAGGATTTTCATGGGGCGGAATTCCGATATCTAGCACCCCTCTCGTTCTCGTTAAAGCGTTTCACTTCCGGTTGGGCATGCGCAATCCTTCTCCCATACCCACTGTACCGTGGAACACATGCCTGGGCTAGGCGTCTCGTGGGGTGAAATTCCGTTGTTCTTCACCCTCGCGTCCTCGGTACAGCGTTGCAATTCCGATTGCGCATGCGCACTCCTACTCTCCTCTCCACAATACGCTACAAGAAAACTTATTGATGCAGATGCATTAATGCCGGCGGAAACGTTTGTAGCTTATAATTTGAGTATTACAAGCCGATTACGTGTGCAACTGGTGAATACAGGTCACGATGCACCATTATGGTTCGATTTGTTTGTTTTCATTAAAGGTTTGACTAATGTAGTTCGCGCAAGGACCCATCTGGAAAGTGTGGGGTTAGCCGGAAGTTAAGTGCTTGCTGGCAAAATGTGGACATGAACCGCATGTCCGGACTTTGAAAGTAATGTTCTCTGGTTGACGTATTAAGTCACCTTATATAGCCTGATGTAAGAGTTCGCGCTGTGGCATTATATGGGACCCATCATCAAGCCACTATTTCTTTACTGATGTGTGTCATTGTAAATTAAGCCTAGATCGACTTTCTCTACACATCAATCCGATCCGCGTGTTTTACTGTTTCGAGTTTTTAGTAACTCGCAGTTCAATCTCAAACATTTTGCTGCAGACGTACAGGTGAATAACTTGATCATGTATGGTCATCGATTTAGTCTCTCAGCCATAATAAAATAGTACTAGGACATTTATTCGATGAATTCATTATAACAGAATTAATATTAACGTGTTAACCACGAACGGGTGACATAATCCTGTCGTTTTACGATATGGAACTAGTTGGATCACTCCACGGCACGTCTGGCTCGAGAAAACACCTGTTACTCGTCCAGTATCAAGATGGCCGCTCGCATGTTTACTGGATTCAGATATGGCATCAGTGCACAATTAATTCTGTTACTTGTTATGTATTAGCGTTAAAAATCGGCAAAAATCCAGAAAAATCACAATGCATAAATTCACCTGGCATGTCAATATTTACCTTGTGGGACATTATCAGTGGAAGTCTTGACAGATGTTCACCATGGAAATTTCAACTTGCCGCCATTTGCAGCTGAGTGGTGTTACCGAATGTCATTCAGCTTGTAAACAGAGAGCCTTTTCACCTCCACTCTTCATGTGTCCTTCCGCCAGGCTTTGCCCCAATGTTGCCAAATCAACACCAGGAAGTACAGTTTGAAGCCTCATCTGCAATTTGAAATATCAAATTTATCAGAAATGCTGAATAATCTCGCCTAATAAAATCCACAAAGATCTGCTCTCAAATTTCTACACAAAGTAGATCGTGGGCACCGACCCGGAAGTGATTAATTGTGCACTGATGCCATATAGCGCCGCCGGAAATGACCCATAGCTGGGTCCAGGAGTCTCGTTGGGTGAAATCCCCTCTCGCTCCTCTCGATCTTAGTACAGCGTCCCACTTCCGGTTGCCGAACGTAATAATTCACTGATATCGCCGCGCCGTCAGCCAATCAAGTGTCACGCAACCATTCCATATTTGGCGGTATACACGAAAGTCAGTTCATCTCATAACAATGTAATGTTTTTAGTACAGGCTCGCTTCCATTAACTTGTGAGCTGGACTGGTTGACCAAGGTCGAAGAAAGGGCTATACTATGATAAAGGTAGATGTAACTTGTAGAAAGGTAGACCATGATGTTCGCGATGATGAGACCTGGCAACTGGGGTTGGTTCTTGATTGAAAAAAATAAATAAATAAAAAAATGAAAAAAAACAAACAATTAGGAACGATTGTGCATGTCTGCCACGCGTGACTAGGAAAAACATTATTGTGAAAATATTCAAAGTGTTCAACAGTCAAAAGCTTGAGAGATCTAGTTAAAACTCTTGATATTTATACAGTTAATTGCATTTTATGAAACAAAATGCACTTCTTAGTGATTAGTATTCGACGTCAGGATCAACTATTTTGTGTCCTTAGAGAAATTACCAAAATGAAACAAACATTAAATTAAAAGTTGTATCATTAGGCTAAAAAACAGTGGATTTTATCAGTACCAGAACATCCGAAGGCAGCTATTGGTTGTCCTGCAATGTCGAATTCAGGAAGTTCGCCATCAGTAGAACAATTTTGCCTCCGGCAGTTTAACGATGGACGGAACCGCATTTCGTTAAAAGCTTCTCGTGAATACAATTCCACCGATAATTGACTTGACTCCTTATCGCCACACATGATACCTATTGATCTGCAGATTTCACACATTATTGTATTTCTGCCTTTGATGGCAGTGAGTTGATTGTCTAAACTTCGCTGAATGGAAGGAGAAAATCAACACCGTGCTCAATCTTAATGGGTCGCAAATAAAACAAATAAATATATCATTCCGGTCATTATTTGATTAACGTAGCTCCGGTAATGACATATTTGTAATTGATAGTAATAGATTGTCCTGTTCAGTAACGTTTTACAACATCCAGACTACTTTAACATTCCTATGTCTTCTCCAACATTTTGGGCGATTATTAAAATGTAACTTACTTAATTAAAGGCGATTTCGTTATCATCTAGATGTAAGACTGAAGAAGGAACACTGCTAATATGAATTGTTGAAACGAGCAATTCTGGTCGAAAGATTATTATCGTCGACGGAATCTTCTTGCTGGAAGGATCATAGACAAACTCCTGTCACATAAGCAACTGAAGACGGACCAGGCGTCTGGCGAAGATGACCATTTTCAAGATATTTTTAGCAACTTCTCTTGAAGGATTATACCACAGCTACATCTGCTAATTGAGCAGAAACATATACAAGAATGCCGATCTTTACTATTTCACGGTCAAATTATACGAAGAAATAATGTTCTAAACTGTCAGCACAATATGCCTCGAATGACCATGGTAAAAGCTAGCCTGTTGAAGGTACACCACATGCATCTGGTGAACCCTATTGCGAATGATTGACCATTTCGTCAAGATGAATTGTACGGTCAAAGTATAGGTTGGGTCCTGAATAGCACAATAATCGTCAAAATATAAGCGATCCTTTATCTAATTAATGCAGGAATGTATCTGGTGAACCTACTGCAAATGATTAATAATTTATTTCAGAGTGAATTATGCGTACAAAGTATAGGTGGACTCCTGTTACACAGCGAAATATTCACCAGTCAGTACTGTGCGGTTCCCATCTGAACAGTTCTGGCAAGAAAGGTCCTGTAACTAGCAGGTTTAATGTGCAGTAACCGCACAGTTAGCATCCGCTGGTTACCATCCACTGGATGACTGGATAGTACCATTCAGTTGGCAACTGGACGGTTACCAGATAGTAAATGTATGGTAACTGGTCGGTAATCACAGGTAACCAGCAGGTGAATAACCTCTCAGTGACCGAACGGTAACCGTGCAGTACCGTCTGGTAACTGAACAGTACCTACCAGTAAGCAGCCAGTTACTGGTTCATTTTTAAATGCACAGTAATGTACGGGGACCGTTCCTGCCAGTTACATTCAGTTGTGGACTGCACGGCACTGGCTGGTGACGGTAACCAGCTGGAAATTGCTGGTGAACGTTTGGCTGTGTAGTACAATTGTTTTGGAAATATAATAACCATCCTGATTTAATTCAAACCATGCATGTATCTGGTATGTTATCCACGGTACCAGATAGAGTAATGTCCAATTCATATATTATCAATTGTTTTTCATAAGATCCTCGCCATTACGATGGGAAGATGGGAAATCGCGATGGTAGGGACAGCAATCCTTGTCCGTGAGCAGGCCCAAGACATGTGCGTAGTCTACGTATTTTCATAACCTCCAACAATGTTATAGCCGGCCGAATTCGTACGACGTGAAGGATTCCATAAGGATAGAACGTGCTTTCCATGCTGTCAATTTTGCGATATCACTGTATGAAAACCACAGACATACATTGTTTATGTTAAATTATCAAAAAATTAAATTACAAAACCTTTCTTGTGAGATACGCTGAGAAAATTACAGGCATCAGTCGCAGAATTAATATGCCAGAGAAAGTTTCGATAAGCGATCTTCTTAGCCGACACTCATGCACACGTCCACATTCGTTAATCCCAGCGGAAAATAACGTATTACATGCGCTGCACACTGCTAGTGTGTGTTGGTGTATAGAAATTCCGGTTTGGTGAGGTATGGCATAATTTCTTGCACACATAAGACCGAATGTCTCTCTTTGCGAGACCGTACGCAATGGGATTTGCTGCCGAATTGAGGAAAGCCAGAAAAACGAACCATTTCGACGTCCAGTCTGGAATGAGCATATCTGGCATTAGACAAGGTAGGAACATTGTTATTCCAATTGGCATCCAAGAGAACAAAAAATAGTCCACAACAAACATCACCATGAAGAAAGCTCTAATTTCCTGTCTACAGTTTGCTTTAGGTTGTTTCGGGTTCGATCCAGATGGTGGGAGAGGTTTTGCGTGCTTCTTGATTTGTCGTAGAACTACCCACAGTATTCTGACGTGAAAATAAGCCAAAGAGGCAAAAACGATCGCTATAACAGCAGCTAAGGCGAATTTCAAGGCGCACGGCATGACATCTTGATGAGAACAGATTTCGTTTTGACTGACGTTACCGTGGTCAATCTGAAATCGTGACGCATTGTTCCACCGTGGCGATTCGAAAGGCTCACTTCTATGCCAGAGAAGCGAAGGCAAAAATGCGAAAACCATGGGGAAAATCCAGCAAGCAGCAATGCTCCACTTCAAACGACGGTAGGTGAAGATGACCGGATATCGCAACGCATAGACAATGGAGACAAATCTTTCTGCGGCCACCAAGACGATGTGGAGCATGGACACCAGCGTGAAATAAACCATCCCACCGTGGACACAGAAACACAGATAAACGGACGTTATCGATGATAGCATGAACGGACTGAGGAGGCTGGAGGTAGGTATGACAACTGCTCCAACGAACAGATCCGCAACCGACATAGACAGTAATATCACAGTCGTGGTCGTTCTGAGACTGCGTTCCCTGCCAACTGTGAGGATGAACACCCCATTTGTTAGACATGTTACCACAGATAAAATAATGAAGATGAATGTGGTTTCCATTTTCCTAATGCTCCGAAGACGGAAGTTTTAAACTATAGTTGTGCTGTCATGCCAAACAAATTGTGGCTCAACGGCAATCTGTCAGATTTATAACTATTGATAGTTTCATCACGGCCCACAAACATTACTTCATTTCCATTGCTTTGATTGGCCAACTGCATTGTCGTCATGGTGATGATGGGATATGACTCACGTGATGAGAGAAACCAAATCAACAATATTCGCCAAGTAATGACTTCTGCTGTATTGTTTCTCCATCAGTTCTATTGACATATCAGGAATTATGTTCATGTTGATGTTTCGCTTCAGTAAGTTGAGATTGAACCGGTGTTTATATCCTGGTATCGGTAGCCATCGTTACGAGTAGATGGGATAACGAATCTCGACAAAAACCGACCTCATCAACAAAATCGGAATATTTCACTCCGATGTAGAACTTCACTGAACAAATAAAAACAATTGTTCAAGTAGCATGATTGGCTTTCTGACAAAGATTTTTTTTATGTATTATTACGCTATTTTTCCACTTGACTCGGTTGGTGTTAAGTGACCTGAACTCTACAACTCCGCTCATCCTGGTATAAAATACTGTATTTGTAATCGTGCATGGATATATTCTACGCTCATATATCAGCTTGTGCCACTACGTCCCTCACTCTCTTTGTTTCCCCGCTGATTCAAACCTCAATATATTCGCATATTGACCGTCAGAGGCGCTTTATCTGTGTTGTCCAAACATTTTGCAGTCCGAGCTAGAATCAGCTAAACCGTTCCTTGTACTCCGCGAGGCTGCCAGCCTGGCGAGGTCTTTATTCTTTGTAAAGAATACCGTCCCCTCCAGGGACACTTGGCACATCATTAAAGACAGTTTTAACAACAAAATACTTTTGTTATGAAACTCATAACACATGAAATTGAAAACATTTTATCTGAACTACGGATATCTCTTTCATTTCGGTCGGTGAGGTAAACAATATTCAAAATGCCGTTTACCAAATCTATTAAGCATTGGTCCTCGTTAACTGGATGTACAAAGCGCTCTCTGGTGGCCAAGAGGCGATTTGGCTGTATGAATCAGCGGGTGAGCAAGGAGAACAAGGGACTTAGGGACACACGTCAGTTTAATATATGAGTGTAGGATACATCTTTACTGTGAGGTCAGTGAAACACAAATTTTCTTCAGAACAGAATGCACAAATTGATCGGTTGATAACGAGACCATAATAATGAATGTGTATTATATACCGATCATGCAATTGCATATTTGTCAGAGTTGAAGACAAAAACAAACACCACAGAAACAGACCGTCCCTGAGACGACGCTCCTCTGATGTCGTGAAGAGCCCACTTTCAAAACTATATATAACAGAAACCTTTGACTCCTACCCGCAATGGGATGAAGTCCGCCATGTTAAGAGACTCGGCCAAATATTGGACACTGGGAGCAAATCTTTTATACTTTCAAATTTTATTTTTTGTCCTGTAGTGTGGCATTATTGAGTATACAAACCAGATCTATGAGATTCGCCTACAGTGACTTCACCACCTTTGCCACGGACTTACTCTGCCAAACAAAGATATCTTCCATGCATCCACAAAGAATCCGCTATACAGCAATAGAAGTGTACAAAGCCGTTCATGGAATAACACCAAATTATATTCCGGAATTATTCAAACATCGCCAGCCGAAATGAAATCTTAGACGAAAAATTATACTTTATATATACCGAATTTCAATACAAAAACACATGGGTAAAACTCTTTGGTCTTTGTCAATGCAAAAGTCTGGAACGAGCAACCTCAAGGAAACATCAAATTTTAAGGATTTTAGTAGAATGATCTCTCGTTGATTTACATGTTGTAAATATGTAATACTGTGATATATATAATTAATATACATTAATGTCCTGCAAGCAAAATCTTTTTTAACTTTGAATACAATTTTTATTCCGCACATCCCTACACTACTTTTTATACATACATTTGGTTTCGATCCGAAAACTACAACTTCAATCAAAAAATATATGTCAAATATCTTGAACAGCCAGCCTAGGACAAGAATTAATTACCTTCATAACAATATCTAATACTTCTTAAATTACACCAAATGCACCTTGGACTGACAAAAACAATTTATATAAACATGAACTAAAAATATCGGCTTTCCACACGTCTGTCTGGATAATATGAGTTCAAAATCAAAACAAACTTGAAATTTTCTGTTTATAACTTTGCATAATTTTATTCGGACAATTGGAATGTGAAAGCTTTTAACATCTTTGGGCCTACCCAGGTCCCTCCCCACCCACCCCTCTCCTAAATAGTGTTCTTACCTTATAGGTTAGGGGCTGAAACTTCCCACAATATATCTTGGGCCATACTCTACCCGAAAATGCAAGCGATTCGCTCAGATGATGTCATATAGAAATGCATTTATATGAAAATTTGTCGGTCACATTGAAAATAAATAAATTGATTTATGATATTTTCTCCGCAAAACCTGCAAAATAAATTAAGAAATAATTATCTGATGTGAAATAAAATAATTTGGGCACTTGTATGCATACAAATGCAAGAAAACGACCAAACGCCTTTTCGGTGAGCCTCTCATGATCGCCATTTTTGAATTTATCCATGATATGCTGATCGTGGTGATATGCAAATAATGACTTAGTGAGCCCAATATGATAAACTATAAAGTCACAGAGTGTCCGCTCAGCTGCTAAAACACCATACACTCTCATATATCGTCTTGTTCGTTCTACATATATCGCTCCATAATCTTGGCTTATGGTTCTACATGCATATATGTACCCGGTTTACGTGGAACCAATACTATTCCTTGTTTGTTTCACAGTGTAAAGCAAAATAAAGCGCTAAAATTGGTTCCACGTAAAATCAAACTTGGTTCTATGTTGAACCAAATATTCCAAAAATTTCTCGTGCTTTCTAAATTCGTATCACAAATGAATGCAACTGGCGATGGACAAGTACCAAAAAAAAACAACATTGCCGACACTGATCTGTTTCACGGTCAAATTATACTATATAAAAGGTTTTATACTGTTAGCCCAATATCCCTTGAATGGCTATAGGTTGCCTTCTCAATTTACACCACATGCATCTGGCTATTAAACAGAACCCGAATCAGGATGATTGACCTCGACCATTTTTTCAAGGTCAAATTATAAGGTCATACAATTATCTCGATCCTTTTCTGATTAAAAAATTATAAGTGTCTGGTTACCTACCAGGAGAAAAGTAATCATCAAGAAATGCTCAAACTATTATCCACTTTTCCCCACAGATATCCTCGCTATTACGA
>JAVTVY010036691.1:0-17087 GCA_036873755.1 Hanleya hanleyi | reverse complement strand
ACACACATACGCGGTGCACCCTGTACCCTATAGCCCGTAGTGCATAGGGTACACTAAGGTGTGGGTGCACCAGGTATGTGTGTGTGTGTGCCTGCGTACGATAACGTCACTTCCGAGTAGCGCAGGGTCAAAGGTCACTTCCTGGGTATTGTAGTTTTACATCCGGGTCCTCATCTTACATCAGGGTTTTTCCATGTTCGGTCGTATTGACCACTCATTGCCCTGGTGACAAAAACTGTAACTAGTGGGAGATAACTCCGATGATGACGAATGAAACGACGCCCCCTGTTGGCAAATAGAGTCATTTCACTTTAGCTGAATGCTTTTACCTAGAATACAGACAAGGTTCCGAAATATCTACGTCCGTAATTTAAGGTTATGGAGAAAACTACGAAAGCACCCGATTCATCAGAAAGTAATGGCGACTAAGAAACGGATGTGTGAGGAAGACGATTTATCAAACGATGAAGCCGAAGAATCTGCCGCTGAAATGCGTAAATTCTTAATAAACAGACTTTTACCGCGCGAGTACACAAGGCAACCGATCAAACATGTTGATTAGTTGATTCCGCCACCAGGGCGTATCCTTGCGTTCGTTATCGATATACCCTCAGCTCTTTCACAGAGTTATGGAAATGGAATGAAATTAGTGTTTGGGTACTAGGATTACTCAGTTTGCATTTTCGTTTTGAAACTGTCATTACTAAATTAATTTGTATTAATAAATATATACTTTGAACTTTAACAACCGATGTTGCGTTCTTCTTTCTTTCAGCCACCGTCCAGAGTCGTTTCGATATGACTTTATATGGGCGATAGTCGGTTACAACGAGTATCCAGTGATAATAAATATACCATTCATAGATTGATGTAGCAGTTCTTTATTGTTTTCCACAAAAGTTCATGAAAAGTTCTTAAAATCCACACAAGTCCAAGAATATTTCAAGAATAGTCCCTAAAAGTTCATGAAAAGTTCTTAAAATCCACACAAATCCAAGAATAGTCCAAGACTAGTCCAAGCCTAGTCCAAGAAAAGTCACTCACTCACTCACTCACTCACTCACTGTCCCCAAAAGTTCCTGAAAAGTTCTTAAAATCCACACAAATCCAAGAATAGTCCAAGACTAGTCCAAGAAAAGTCCCTCACTCACTCACTCACTCACTCACTCACTCACTCACTGTCCCCAAAAGTTCATGAAAAGTTCTTAAAATCCACACAAGTCCAAGTTTAGTCCAAGAAAAGTCCCTCACTCACTCACTCACTCACTCACTCACTCACTGTCCCCAAAAGTTCATGAAAAGTTCTTAAAATCCATACAAATCCAAGAATAGTCCAAGACTAGTCCAAGCCTAGTCCAAGAAAAGTCACTCACTCACTCACTCACTCACTCACTCACTGTCCCCAAAAGTTCATGAAAAGTTCTTAAAATCCACACAAATCCAACAATAGTCCGAGGAAGTCCCCCAAAGTTCATGAAAAGTTCCTAAAAATCTGCGCAAGTCCAAGAATAGTCCCTCAAAAATATGTGTAGTAGCTGTTTATCGTTATCACCATTTTTTGATTATTTGGAAAGTTTCATTCCCCAATAACCACAAAACTCACAACTACAACAGCTCGGACACATAAAAACCCCGAATGACACCTGTCGCGCAAAACACGCGCAATCTCGGCATAAACTAACGCGACATTTTCCGCAAACTTCGACGCTTAATGGCTGATTACAGCTTTTGCAAACTCGGGGCGCGAATAAACGGGATAATCCTTCTACACATTTACGTGTTTTAATCTCCGGAAGTGAAGGGGAATTATTTAGGAGAATGGTCGTCGGACTTCTTATACCCACATTCCAATCATCGTCATTATAAACGGGTCGTGTTTCAACGACCCCATCTATGGCGAATACAGTCTCCAAACTAGGCCAACCGGAACTACCTAAAATGTCCGCATTTTCTCGTACGAATCCGGCCCACGTAGAGTTGTTAGCCTATAAAAAATATAGAGTTGGGATATTAAAAGTGAGTAGCCCTTGTATTCAAATCAGTTATAATCGAACATTTACAACACCGTTCGCTATGTACATCGTTATATCGACAAAGTCGGTATTATCCGCGAGTAGATCGCGATAAAATCACAATACTTAGAGACGATTCTCTAGGTTCGATGATATTTTTCAGTAAATTTGCCATTCCGAAGTAAGCTATAAGTTGAATTCTATTAGAGATATATATATTTCGACCAACGATTCTCAAATAATGATTTGTTTCACGGTATACCCTTTCAACCCCCCGCTATACGGTGATTGTATAATTGCCCTAATTAAAGCGATATCGGTCTGTACATATAAATATTCGAACCCCCAATATTATCATATGCTAATTGCAATCGAGTTCTGCGCGTTATAATTGAAACACACGTTTATATTCAGACCGAGTGATTTCTGTTATTCGACCACACCTGTTACCACAACACACACCCCTTCGCATTGACAGGTATTAAAATCAATACAATTATGTATCATAACCGTCTTCTAGCCGTATAGCGAGGTTAAATATACATATATACCGAGTGTTCGGTAATGTTGATTGCAATTTGTAAAAAATTAACAGTCTACAATATATATGAACGCTTAACGTACAGATTCGTAGAGTTTATTGCTATGAACCCGTATAAAAATATATATCGAAATATCACCTTTTTGTAAAAGCGGTATGAAACCTAAAATATAGACTATTTAAACGATTAACGTATGAATTCGGAAGATTTATTTATAATACCATATGTAGATCTTTAATATATATATTCAGGTAAAATTATAACGCATATAATTTATTAATATCCAGACGCAATAATTTATACGAATAAAAAATCGTTAATGACGTATGACAGCGCTCGGAGGCTATTTGGGAGGCTATGTGCATTTTTGGGAGGCTAATACATGAAACACGCCTATACTACTACTACCGGACGACAGGTATGTCGTCCAGTGGGTCTTGTCTCGTGCCATTGAGGACGCACTGGCCGAACCCAATGAGCAAATCATCAACCGCATCAAGGAGGAAGACGAGAGGGACTATCCGGTTCTCACCATCGTGACCTACAAAGATGTCCTGGATAAACTTAACACCCGTATTCCACCGTCGGAGAACGACGACATCATAGATTACCCGGATATGCTCAGTCAACCCAGTGACAATCGCATCCATACAACGGAGGCCGGTACGGCGTCAGAACCCAAATGAATACATCCAGAAAGGAACTTTGACCTCAGCGCCAGATATACACTAATAATATGGGGCGTACGTTTCATGTTGCTATCCCATGATTCACCATATTGAAGAATAATAAATAGAGCCGATTTTTTGTAGGACTGTACTCATTTATCTTAAACCATAAGACGTGAAAGGTCCCGTTCACGGCTCGCCCGGAATCCAGTCCCAACTTAGGTGGGAAACTAAGTAGATCCCGAAGAGCCTCCAACGGAGGTACTACCTATCCTGCAAGCTGTGAATGCTATCTACCGTCCGGCATAATTATTACGGCATAAGCTATTTATTACGGCATAAGGAGACGGACCAGCTAAGGTATTTTTACCCCAGTCACAATACCCTCGTATACGACCGGCCCTTTACCATTACGGATCGTGCGTCCCTGGACAAGGCACTGACCCAACTACAGACCTTGCACAGCTTGGACTGAGCCCGACAACAACGCCCCAACACCAAATGGCAGGTGGAGATGACGACGAATGTTACGTTTTACGGGACTAAAATAATCGACCTTCCGATCCTTTGATATCATGTCATGGATTTTCCTCCCTATCAATACGAAAGATAGTCACATTCTTGTGCTATCGACGTACTGACCATATCGGGGCATATAATACGGGCGTTTCTCAGCTTAACCCCCGAGGTCTTCCTGTACGTCTTTGCGAATAAGATCGATATTATGGAGGAGGGAGACATCTGTGATGCGGACCCTAAACAACCTCTCTCGGGTCACATTCATCTGGCCGGGAGGGCTGGACCAAATTCAAACGCGAGTTGTCTGGTGAACTGGAAGGCGATCTCATCCACTTGTGTCACGATATGTACGTCCGACGCGACCCCTTCTTTGCTCAATTGGCTCGGCTAGAGGGGGGTAAAGTGCATTTTGCCCTTTACCCTGTTCTATCATCCGTGTTGGAAGATGCCGTGGCGGGTGTGGATCAAGTGCTTACATAGAAAGAGCGGTCATCAGACGAGTTGAACTGGCCATTTCCCACGGACGATATGCTGACAGAAGCCAAAGAAAAAAATCAGAAAGAAACTCTGACCTCGGCCAAAGATATGCCCGCTATGAATAAACGATAGAGCCGGGGTCCATCATCAATTGTCATCATGAAGAGTTGGGAGGTGTTGGACACGTTGTATTACAGTCCCGACAGTTCGGCAGCCTATAGAGCATTATCCGCACTCTATCGAGCCGCTAAACCCCAGGGCATGGAACGAGGCCCAAGTCCAGCGTGTCTTGTACCCCATTCATCCTCAACCACGATCGAAGGAGGTCTTCAAGGTCGGAGACCCTGCACGGATCAGTAAATTCAAGGGCAAGTTCGAGAAGAGTTATCTCCCCAACTGGAGCGATGAGCACTTCCTAATAAAACGCCGCGTACCCCGACAACCGCGAGTATATGAACTGAAAGACCTTCACGGGAACCGTTGCTAGGAACGCTTTACGAGCAAGAATTACAACCCGTGGGTGAAAACAGGTCAAGACTACTACACTGTGGAACGCATCCTGAAAACCGAGCGACGCCGAGGTGAGACGGTGCATCTCGTGAAATGGCAAGGCTGGCTCAGTTCTTGAATTCTTGGGTGGCGGACAATCAGATGAAACTGTTAAAAAGCCACGACCCACAGCCAGTAGCGTTCATTCTACGTTCTACGAACACGGTGCTACCGACAAACAGCAGTTGCCTCTAAACACAGCGTATCTAAGAACGCGCAAATCTCAAGTGGGCTTTGTGGTGACATTGCTAAGTCTGCTGGGCATTTTATGTGGATGTTTGTTTTACGACGTAGTGTGCCTCAGCACTCTTCTCAACTCACCAAAGACACAACCACCAGCCGTGAGCGCAGGTCAGACGAATGTACAGACCCCCTCCACGTTAGCACTCATCAAACTCTTGATCAAAACGAGACAAGTCATCACCATCACCATCACACCGAGTATACTGTCCAGGTCAACACCGAACTCCCCACCAAGTATTGCAATGCCCACTACCCCTGAAAATCCATCGGATTGAATCACCCACAGTGAACGCCGTAACGTAACGACGACGAACAACGTTGACGCAATGACGAACCCGGTTCACTCGTACCAAATTTGCAAGAGCGCGTTACCACGACAGCGGATACTCTTTCAACCACGGACCTCCGATGGCAACATCCCTTCAACTGCCTCATTGGAGGACCGACGGGCTCAGGCAAAACACACTTCGTCCAGAAACTCCTTCAATACGCCAACATGATTACCCCATCAATCGCCCAGGTCGTGTCGTGTTACGAAGAATGGCAGGCGGCGTATGCAGCAATGCCCAACATCACGTTAGTGAAAGAGCTACCCAACCTGGCTGATTTGGAACCTGACATCTCGGTGGTCCTGTATGATCTCATGGCGGAGGCTGACGCTCGGGTCACCCAACTCTTCGCCAAAGGCAGCCATCATCACCGTCTCAGCATCATCTACATTGCGCAGAATATATTTAGTAAAAACATAGAGCATCAAAACATTAGTTTAAATGCACACTACCTGATGGTGTGATATCACTCAACTGCTGCACCTGGCGAGACAGATGTACCCCGGGCGCAAACGATTTGCAGTGGAAGTCTTTAAAGATACGATAACACCTCAGCACGAGTATATGCTCTTTCACATGAAGCAAACCAACCCCGACCACCTTGGACTACGGACTGGTATTTTTCACTGGTAAACCTACCAAGTGTACGTGCAAAAATAATGTAAACACACCCACAGTGGCTCCCCCAGCTGTGGTGTGTGTTTGATGATGGGGATAATAAAAGAATTAATACAACTTCATGGTTGACTTTGTCTCTGAAGTGAAAGAATATTCTGGAGGCAGCCCACATAGGATAAAAAAGGCAGGGTTATGGGTTCCAGCGCTAGTTGTACAGGATGTCCGCTCAAGTACGGAAGAACGCTCTGACGCTCTGTGTAGACCGCCCCACCCGAGTTGGTTCGAACTATTGCACGCGGCGCGAACCCTGACCGTGTGCGCCGTCTGTGTGGGATCGGGCATAACGTCTTAAAAGGGAACGTGCCACTTACTCCGGCTCAGGAGACCAAGTTGGCCAAGCATAAGACAGGTTTCCGAACCCTGGTGCAGAAGCGTGTCCCGCAAGCAGAGAAGAAAAAGATCTTACAGAAAGGCGGCTTTCTCGGTGCGCTCTTAGCCCCGTTGGCCGCTTCCGTGTTGGGGCCAATATGGGATGACATCTTCGGACGACAATGAACCACACGACAAAAATGGTCCTCATCGAACCACGATTGCTTCAAAGCTTCCAATCGCCTTATCCGATCCCACCTACAGCGAAGACGATCAATACACTCGATCAGGTGCAACAGATTCTACAACGACCTGGGATAATCAACAGTGAGAAAGTATAACAGTACAATCAGACGCTTCAACGGTACATCACGTCACACAGACCAATATATAACCCCTGAATCAAGGCCAGGGTCAGTCGTACAGCCAGCAAAAGGCGTACCACCAAAACCACTTGTCCCACAGCCGCCATTACCAGGTGTACCATCCACAGCCCCACAGTGGGTCGTAGACGAAGTCTTACAGAGTGTGCCTGCGTCGTTCAAGAAACAAGCTGGCCTGGTATTACAGCGAGTCAAAGACATGACGGATGTAGTGAATGACTTGATGCATCAACACAAGTCGCACAAGGATCCTCAAGGATGGGAGGTGTTTGCCCAAGGCTTGAAAGACATGCATGTACCACAGGAATTGGTTGGGAACCCCCAGCGCTGGGCCTGGATGCTGCGTGACACAGAACAGCAATCTTCGGTACGCGCACTCCGCAAGTCACAACGACAGACTCGACACCCACGGACATGTTTATCCCTATGGGAACCGGAGTCACCATCCAGAACACCACAACGGATACGCTCCTTACGGAAACCTTTCATCTGCTTTAAAACACCACCCCTGGTCAAGACACCCCACCGCTCCAGAGTCGTGACACGTAGCAAGTCACCGCGACGATCACGACGCAGAGAACAAGCTCCCACGGTCTGAGAACACTATTAAAACCAACAGCGGCAGCAGGAAAGCTCAGTTGTCATGTTTTACCTCAAACTACCCAGTAATAGCTCGGCTGCGGTGTTTCCCAACAACAGCTTAGCCCATTATGTCACGCAGCTGCCACATCCCTTACATCTCCCCGGACGGGGCTTAGTGAATATCCAGTACCCGTATACGTAGTGCAACGTGCAAGTTGATACGATGTGGTACAAAGTCGTATACGAAGGCAACACCTATAACTTCACTCATCCCGAAGGCCAGTACCATACACCCAAAATATTCATCCACGCGTTTCGTAACCTCATGAAGAGATCGACCCCTGGAGGAATCAATATCTTCCCGTTTGCGAACATGACCCAGATGGAGTATCACGAGTGGAACCACAGGTTCCTGATCATTCTCCAAACTAATGTGACCGTACGTTTCAGCAAGACGTTGAAGGAGCTGTGTGCACTGGAGACGGATAAATATGTCGGGTCCGGTCGGCTCCGGGGCAAGACATTGCTGGATTGTATGGACTCTATGTCTATTCGGATGTATTGGTTGGTCATATTGTCGGCGATATCGATGCGCCCCTGCTCCGCGTCTGCCCAGTGCAAGTGAACTATGGAGATCAGGTCACACAGGGCTTTAACCCTATATGGCCTGGGCTTTTGGGGACCTGTCCTGGCCTGCGCCTGGCCGAAATGCCTCCCCCTTAATTATTGTTCTTACCCCTTGAGCTAAGGGGCTGAAACTTATCACACTATACCCTTGGATCATGTCTACCAGAAAAAGTAAAAATTGAAGAATCCCGCTTTGATGAGGTCACAGTGACGTCATTTTCAAAAACGGAATTTTGGGGTAGATTTTTCGGTCGGATTTTCCGAATTTTTTCTATATGCAATTTCTCCTCAAAAACTGCATGATAAATTAGTAAATATTAATGTGCTGTGAAATAAGATATTTTTTGCTCACTTTTCTGGTACCCCATGTGGCCTCCATCTTTAATTTATCCATGATCCTCTGCTGAGGGATTATGCAAATAGGCTCAAAATGACCCCAATATGATAAAGTCAAGGAGTTTCAGCTCTCCATTTGTTGTCGTTCAGGAGATAGCACAGAAAGTATGGTGGGGGGAGGGGGCATTTCTCCCCTCCCCCCAGACCAGCTACTGTTAAGCACGTACTCTATCTATCGGTGCGACAAGCTGACATCAGTACCATCACCTTCGATATAAGTGATGAGACCGGACAACCTCTGACATTCGACATTGGGAAAGTGGTGATCACGCTTCATTTTTGACAAGCACGTTCTCCCAACTTTGTATAATGAAGGTACCTTACGAGTGCGATGCACACCGCTATACGGACTATTATATTCAACAGGCTGGTGGTGGCCTTCCTATCTTTCAGGTACACGCATTCAACGAGAACATGGACTGGAGAATGTACTCGGAAGCATCGTCAAAATGTTCCTGCCCTTGGTGACGCGTGGGGCAAAAGCGGTCGGCAAACTAGCGGTCCGAAGTGGGGTGCAAGGCCTGGGAGTTACGTTCAGCGCCGAGTCGAAGAAGCAGGCGGCGTATTGGTCGCCAAAGCACAGCGAACCGTAGGGAATAAAAGACCTGCACCACCGAGACTGCGCACCAGTCGAAGAGACCCACCGAGGACGCACATCGAAGACCTGGGATATCTTTGCGTAAACATGTCTTTGATCCGCGCAGAGTCCTGCTCCTCCACCTACAGTGAGTTTGATTTGTGGACTGTCCAGCCCACACAGACCATTCCCGAACAAGGATTATGGGTGGAGCATCTCCCGCTTTCCAGCATCAACAAAACAGGGCCTATCAAGTTCACCATCAGCAATGCGGATACGGCCTATGTGGATTTAGCCCATACGTACTTGTATGTGAAAGCCAAGATCGTCAATGGGGATGGCCAGAATCGTCGACCGTGCAACGGTGGGCCCGACGAATCTCTGGCTGCACTCTATTTTTCAACAGGTGAATATTTTTCTCGGCGGCAAACTCATCAGTGACTCGACCAACACGTACCGAAATCGAGCCTACATCGAAGCGATGTTGTCGTATGGACGAGAGGCTAAAATATCTCAGTTCACAGCCCCTTTATTCTACCGGGACACAACCGAGCACATGGGCACGGAGAACTACAATACGGGATGGAACAAACGGAAGGGTTTTACTGTGAACGGGAACTCGGTCGATCTCATCGGTCGACTGCACGCAGACCTCTTCATGCAAGACCGGTACCTCTTCAACAAGTTTCCCATCAAAATCCGACTGGTACAGGCGCAGCCGAGCTTCGCCTTGATGGCCACTGAAGTAGAGGGGCATGTAACTGACTATAAGATCATCAACCAAGACGCAGTCCTGTATGTACGAAAAGTGAAACCGAATCCAGCTATCCAATTGTAGCTTCTCAAAGTCTTGGAAATAAAACCAGCCCAGTACCCTATCCGACGTATGTAAACCAAAGTGTTCTCTGTGCCTGCCGGGAATATGAGCGACAACAATGCAAACCTGTTCCTGGGGGAAGTACCGTAACGATTGATCCTGGCATGTGCGGAGAATACCAGTTTCGGCGGAGCCTACACAGAAAACCAGTTTGACTTTAAACATTTCGGTATAAATTTGTGTTGCCCTGCATGTGGACGGACAACAGGTCCCAGCCGCGGCCTTAACACCGAATTTGGGCGCGATAATTTCATTCCTATTAGAGTGTTCTCTAAGAGTGTCCCAAAAGAGTGAGGACCGTCTATCTGGACTGCGGGGGAGAGACCAGACCACCACCCTCCTGAGTACCGGTACTACTCGACATCAACCGGGCAGTACGTCAGTCCATGCCTCCCTACACAGATTAACACTGGAGTAAATGAAGGACATATACAGCTGTATTCAGGGGCAGATAACTCTTGTTGCATTTTCCCGGACAGGTAAATTAACATTGAAGAAACTAAAGGACATATACAGTCGCATTCAGGGGCAGATATCTCTTGCTGGCCTCAACGACAGGCTCCGAGAGGGCACGTAGACGTCTCTTGACTCTTTGAAAGGGTATTAAAGATCACATTGACCTTGGCAAATTTTGACTATGACCTTTGTGACGACCGGAACCGGAAGTGACTTTTGACACTTTTTCCACGGCGCATGCGCAGAATGACGTCAGTTCCACGTCACACGCATCCAGTCGGATGCTCTCCCACGAGTGCTACATATTGACACCTCCTAGGGGTCAATCAGACCAATAGAGGCCCATCTCGACCACAAAACGTCTATTACCATATACTTTGTTTACTGCGCATGCGCGGAATGACGTCAGTTCCAAGCCATACCCATCCTTCCGGATGCTCCTCCTCGAGTGCTTCACTATGACACCTCCCACGGCCCATTCGAACCAATATTGGCCGATCTCGACCCTACAACGTCTATTCCCATATTGTTTGCCTACTGCGCATGCGCTGAATGACGTTAGTTCCATGCCATACCCATTCAGTCGGAAGGTCCTCCACGAGTGCTACACATTGTCACCTCTCACGTCCCCTTTGGACCAATACCTGACTGACCCTTCATATTTATAGCCAGGTTCCAACTTGACCTTTTGAAAGAGCTATGCTCCAAGTGAAAGGGGAAATTGAGGCCAAATGACCTAAAATAATTGCATATGACCTCTGTTACGTCACTTCTGGTTCCGTTAGGAAGGTGAAATTCGTACCCCTTGACCTTTGTGCACTTAAAAGGTACCAATCTGCTCGAACTGCTGTGACATCACTTCCGGTTTCGGTCACGTGACCGGAAGTGACCTTTGACCTCTGTGGAGCAAATTGAGGGCCCTTGACCACATGAGTCCGATCACATGATCGGAAGTGATCATTGACCCCTGCACACCATTATTATCCGGTATTGTGCGCATGCGCTGGGGTCAAAGGTCAATTCCGGTCCCGTGATTGAACTCAAATGTCAAAGGTCAAGAGTCCGCTCTCTGCTCCGCAGAGGTCATCGGTCACTTCCGGTCACGTGACCGGAACCGGAAGTGACGTCACAGCAATGCGAGCTGATAGGTACATTTTAAGTGCACAAAGGTCAAGGGGTACGAATTTCACCTTACTATACTACTCGTTAAATAAAATGACAAGACGATTACCGAAACTAAAAATAAAATAGATTTTATTCATCACTCTCAGAATTGGGTGAACCCATTCACTTTTCGCAGGATCATTTTTGATACATACAATTAATATACCCTCCTGTGCAGAGCTGTTTTTTGTGATGCAAAACTCGAATCAATAAGACAGAATTGATTCATTCTTGAGCTAAACAACATTTCGGAGCATTCATTCTTCGAACAAATATTCACGTATTTATTGTAATCGTGATGCTACCCTTATGAGAAGATGCGTATTGGGGCTATGGAGTTCAAATAAAGATAGTAATAATAATAACTAGAGCTGCGAGCAGCTATGGGTCGGCTTCCGAAATTACGCATGATAGACGATCTTGACTATCCTGACAGACACTTTGAATATTCAATTCAATTAATACTAATTCTAATTCCTGAACATGTATTTCGTCACATTCCCCTTCCAAATCCGTTATTGAAAATTCGACAACTTTGATTGGCCGCTGGCAGCCATTTTGTTTTACGGTGCAACATTTCAAATAGAATTTTGGGAGACCCAGATCCATTGATTATGTGTACCAAGTTTCGTGTTGATTGCTTTATTGGTTCCAGAAGAGTAAAGTTTAAAAGATTTTTTTCAAAACGGAGTAAATGCAAGATGGCCGCTGAATGCGCTTTTGAACTACTAAATGTGAGTCAATATATTGATTATACCGTTACCAAACTATCCTCTGCGCATTGGGCCGCAAGGTCAATAGGGCTTTTTATACTACTAAATGTCCGTCAATATACTGTTAATATACCATCCTCTGCGCATTGCGCCGCAAGGTCAATAGGGCTCGAAATGCGCTTTTATACTACTAAATGTGAGTCAATATACTGTTACTATACTATCCTCTGTGCATTGCGCCGCAAGGTCAATAGGGCTCGAAATGCGCTTTTATACTACTAAATGTGAGTCAATATACTGTTAATATACCATCCTCTGCGCATTGAGCTGCAAGGTCAATAGGGCTCGAAATGCGCTTTTATACTACTAAATGTGAGTCAATATAATGTTAATATACCATCATTTGCGCATTGCGTCGCAAGGTCAATAAGGCTCAAAATGCGCTTTTATACTACTAAATGTGAGTCAATATACTGTTACCAACCTATCCTCTGCGCATTGCGCTGCAAGGTCAATAGGGCTCAAAATGCTCTTTTATACTACTAAATGTGAGTCAATATACTGTTATATACCATCCTCTGCGCATTCCCTTTTTTCGAAATGCGCTTTTAGACAACTAAATGTGAGTCAATATACTGTTACTATACTATACTCTGTGCATTGCGCCGCAAGGTCAATAGGGCTCGAAATGCGCTTTTATACTACTAAATGTGTCAATATACTGTTACTATACTATCCTCTGCGCATTGCGCCGCAAGGTCAATAGGGCCCGAAATGCGCTTTTATACTACTAAATGTGAGTCAATATACTGTTAATATACCATCCTCTGCGCATTGAGCTGCAAGGTCAATAGGGCTCGAAATGCGCTTTTATACTACTAAATGTGAGTCAATATAATGTTAATATGCCATCATTTGCGCATTGCGTCGCAAGGTCAATAAGGCTCAAAATGCGCTTTTATACTACTAAATGTGAGTCAATATACTGTTACCAAACTATCCTCTGCGCATTGCGCTGCAAGGTCAATAGGGCCCAAAATGCTCTTTTATACTACTAAATGTGAGTCAATATACTGTTAATATACCATCCTCTGCGCATTGAGCTGCAAGGTCAATAGGGCTTGAAATGCGCTTTTATACTACTAAATGTGTCAATATACTGTTACTATACTATCCTCTGCACATTGCGCGGCAAGGTCAATAGGGCCCAAAATGCGCTTTTATAATACTAAATGTGAGTCCATATACTGTTACTATACTATCCTCTGCGCATTACACCGCAAGGTCAATAGGGCCCGAAATGCGCTTTTATACTACTACATGTGAGTCAATATACTGTTAATATAACATCCTCTGCGCATTGCGCCACAAGGTCAGTAGGGCTCGAAATGCGCTTTTATACTACTAAATGTAAGTCACTATACTGTTACTATACTATCCTCTGCACATTGCGCCGCCAGGTCAATAGGGCTCGAAATGCGCTTTTATACTACTATATGTAAGTCAATATACTGTTACTATACTATCCTCTGCACATTGCGCGGCAACGTCAATAGGGCCCGAAATGCGCTTTTATACTACTAAATATGAGTCCATATACTGTTACTACACTATTCTCTGCGCATTACACCGCAAGGTCAATAGGGCCCGAAATGCGCTTTTATACTACTACATGCGAGTCAATATACTGTTAATATAACATCCTCTGCGCATTGCGCGGCAAGGTCAATAGGGCTCGAAATGCGCTGTTATACTACTAAATGTAAGTCAATACACTGTTACTATACAATCCTCTGCACATTGCGCCGCCAGGTCAATAGGGCACGAAATGCGCTTTTATACTACTAAATATGAGTCAATATACTGTTACTATACTATCCTCTGCACATTGCACGGCAAGGTCAATAGGGCCCGAAATGCGCTTTTATACTACTAAATGTGAGTCCATATACTGTTACTATACTATCCTCTGCGCATTACACCGCAAGGTCAATAGGGCCCGAAATGCGCTTTTATACTACTACATGTGAGTCAATATACTGTTAATATAACATCCTCTGCGCATTGCGCCGCAAGGTCAATAGGCTCGAAATGCGCTTTTATACTACTAAATGTAAGTCAATATACTGTTACTATACTATCCTCTGCACATTGCGCGGCAAGGTCAATAGGGCCCGAAATGAGCTTTTATACTACTAAATGTGAGTCCATATACTGTTACTATACTATCCTCTGCGCATTTCGCCGCAAGGTCAATATGTCTCGAAATGCGCTTTTATACTACTCAAAATGCGCTTTATACTACTAAATGTGAGTCAATATACTGTTACTATACTATCGTCTGTGCATTTCGCCTATCGCAGTAACATAGAAATCTGTATCTACCAGGGTTTAAGAGAGTTGGCACATGCAAAATTGGTAAACTTGTTCATAAATTTCAAAATGGCGGCCATACCACGTGACCTAGGGGCATAATTTTTGCTTATTCGTTATCGGCATGTCATATAACATATATTAAATAACTTTTCCCGTCAAAATCCGTTACTTGAAAATCCGACCATTTTGATTGGTCGATGTCGGCCATCTTTTTTAACGGGTGAACTTTTTAAATTTACTTGTGAGAGAACTCAATTCATTGATCATGTGTACCAAGTTTCACAGCGATCGGTGCAACGGTTTCAGAGATCAAGATTGTTGAAGGTTTTAAACTAAATCCAATATGGCCGCCAAACCGTTCAGCCAATCAAAAATATTTGCTTTTAGTGCAATAGAACTTGGCCTTCCCGATATGTCACAGTAACCTAGAAATTTGTATCTATCAGGGTTCAAGAGAATAAGCCATTGCAAACTTGGTAAACTTTTTCCCAAAATTCAAGATGGCGGCCAAACCACGTGACCTAGGAGCAAAATATTTGCATATTCATGATCGCCATATCATATAACATATATTTCGTCACTTTCCCCGTCCAAATCAGTTACTTGAAAATCCGGCCATTTTGATTGGCCGCTGGCGGCCATTTTGCTTTTCGGAGCAACTTCTCTTATTGAGTTTTTCAGAGACCCCGATCCATTGATTATGTGTACCAAGTTTCGTGATGATTGCATCATTGGTTCCAGAGGAGTAGGGTATAGAAGATTTTTTCGAAAACGGGGTAAATCCAAGATGGCCGCTAAACCCTTCGACCAATCACAACCAATTTTTAATATGCACTAGATCCCCGCATGTCTAATATATGTGTGAAGATTGGGCATGATTGACCTGATGGTTGCTGAGATTTAGCACACACAAAATCATGGAGAAGAATAAGAATAAAAAGAATAAAAAGAATAATAAGAACTAGAGCTGCGAGCAGCTATGGGTCGGCTTCCGAAATTACGTATGCTAAATGATCTGGACTACTAAATGTAAGTCAATATACTGTTAGCATTCTATCCTCTGCGCATTGCGACACATGGTCAATAGGGCTCGAAATGCTCTTTTACACTACCAAATTCGAGTCCAGATACTGTTACTATGCTATCCTCTGCGCATTGTGCCGCAAGGTCAATAGAGCCCGAAATACGCTTTTATACTACTAAATGTGAGTGAATATACTGTTACTTTTTTATCCTCTGCGTGTTGCACCGCAAGGTCAATAGGGTTTGAAATCCACTTTTATACTACTAACTGTGAGTGAATATACTGTTACTTTTTTATCCTCTGCACGTTGCGCCGCAAGGTCAATAGGGCTCGAAATGCGCTTTTATACTACTAAATATGAGTCAATCTACTGTCACTATACTAGCCTCTGCGCATTGCGCTACAAGGCCGTAGGGCTCGGAATGCGCTTTTTATCTACTAAATGTGAGAGAAGATACTGTTACTTTTCTATCCTCTGCGCGTTGCGCTAAAGGTCAATAGGGCTCGAAATGCGCTTTTACACTACTAAATCTTAGTCAATATACTGCTACTTTTCTATCCTCTGCGTGTTGCACCGCAAGGCCAATGGGGCTCGAAATCCGCTTTTATACTACTAACTGTGAGTGAATATACTGTTACTTTTCTATCCTCTGCACGTTGCGCCGCAAGGTCAATAGGGCCCGAAATGCGCTTTTATACTACTAAATCTGAGTCAATATACTGTTACTTTTCTATCCTCTGCGCGTTGCGCTATAAGGTCAATAGTGCTCCAAATGCACTTTTATACTACTAAATGTGAGTCAATATACAGTCACTATATCATCCTCTGCGCATTGCGCTACAAAGCCAATAGGGCTCGAAATGCGCTTATATACTACTAAATGTGAGTGAAGATACTGTTACTATACTATGCTTTGTGCAATGCACCGCAAGGTCAATAGGGCTCGAAATGCGCTTTTATACTACTAACTTTGAGTGAATATATACTGTTACTTTTCTATCCTCTGTGCGTTGCACTATAAGGTCAATAGGGATCGAAATATGCTTTTATACTACTAAATCTGAGTCAATATACTGTTACTTTACTATCTGCGCGTTGCGCTATAAGGTCAATAGGGCTTGAGATGAGCTTTTATACTACTCAATGTGAGTCAATATACTGTTACTATACTATCGTCTGCGCATTGCACCTATCGCAGCATAAAAATCTGTATCTATCAGGGTTTGAGAGAGTAGGCCCTTGCAAAATTGGTAAACTTATCCACAAAATTCAAGATCTGCAACGAAACTGTCGAAAATGCAATGTCAAAGATGCGTAGTTTGTTTGTTCGTTGAAAGACGCAGATGTACATAGTAAATGCATTGCAATCATGCATTCTTTAACAAAGGAGTATTTCTCAATACCGATGTTGTGAAATAATTATATATGGATGTGTGCAGTGTTATTGCGTAATCTGGCAGAATATTGCAAAATGTTACATGAAGTAATCCTGTCAGGCTGGAAATCCCCTAAATATTAATAAATCCAAATAGTGCAACATATCCTGGTATTTCCGATATGTCAGTAGCCTAGAAATTTGTACCTA
>JAVTVY010036690.1:0-160319 GCA_036873755.1 Hanleya hanleyi | reverse complement strand
ACGCCTTTATCTTCAATGCAAAGGCCACCTACCAAGCGGGCGGGGTGTACACCGCTGGAACGAGTGTTACTGGGACGTCATTCACTCATCAAGATATCTTGGTGAACTTAGAGAACACAGCAAGTGGTGGATTTGCGGCCCAGTTTCCTGACGTATTTGTGAAATACTGCCTGCCTAAAGTGAAAAGCGACCAGCTTGTTCAGGCATGGCGCTCTAATCCCTTGCAGTTTTGGCAGAATCAGCTGAATTTCGCCATGTGGTGCGCCACGACCGGCTGCGGCGTGTCTGTGAGCGACCACCTAGCCGCTGGCGCACGAACTGATAGCCACACCCGGGCCCTCTACACCTTTCATGTCTACTTTCAGATCAGGCGGATCCTAAAAGAGATCCAGGCCCCGCTCCCTCAAGACGACGCCTGGGCGGCATTTAACAATCCATTTGACCGCAGAGCATATGAGCGCATCTGTGCAGAGTTTGGGGTGTCGCCGCATGCCGATTGGAGACAGCAGCAGAGCGAAAACAGCGGCATAGGAACGATTTACTTCTATGCCACACACGCAGGCTACATGCGACTTCCAAAACCGTACGACCCAACCTGGCATTCGTTTACTTACCGGAAAAAAACACTTCCACATTGACTACATTGCGCAGGGATCGGAGGCTGACAAGGCGTGGACAACGTTCATGCTGGACAGATCGGAGGGCTTCACACATGCAGGCGTCGAGCGTGTTAATGATTCCATTCGAACGTATGTATGGGCCATCCTCGGCGCCCAGGCTCAGACGCGCACACGGATTTTAGGAGAGGGCACAGCATTTGGCGCGCAGAAGCAGTTTCTCGCCAACATCGAGGATGCGGTCTCCTCTCCAGTTGACCTCTCATCAGCGATAAAACGCTACCAAGACGTCCTGCAGTATGCAGGCTCCAAATTTAACTATGTGTTCGGAATCGGTCTGTACATGGCGCCCAGTGACATGTTGCTCCGCATAGGCCATATCGCCGGTTACAACAATGAGATCGTAGTTGCAACAGAAAATCAAAAACTGGGCGAGAACGCGGACGTTAACGCAACAGTCGCTCTTCCAAACACAGAAGGAGATACGGGAGAAAAAGGAGTGGTTCCAACGGCGAGTGGCAGGACGGGAGAAAAAGGAGTGGTTCCCACGGCGAGCGGCAAGACCGCGACGCTGGATCATGACGTTCCCACCGCGCCGGTTCACTCCTCGCGAGATGTCGCTGCCTCCACGGTACCAGCTAGTCAACACGACGACGAAAAGACCGCAATCATCGTCGGTGTCATCGTAGCTGGGCTGGTGACCATTTGGCTATTTCGTTAGCCAGTCGCGAGTCACCACATAAAGCAGCCCACAGCCGCAACAACCAAGGACCACATATTCTCTGCAAGCCATCCAGCAGTTTTCGACATAAGGCTAAGAAGCCAGGAAACAATGCTCCCAATTATGCCGGGCAGCGACGCCGCGGCTTTTCCGGCAAGCTTTGCGAGGATTCGGCCGAGGGCGTGTAGGTGTTTCTTGACCCACTCTTTTACAGTCCCGCTCGTCGGAACGCCTGGCTTGGAAGGAGTCGGTGTTGGGGCCGGGGTGCCCCCGCCCGTCAAAGCAAGCACTAGCGTGGACACGATGAAGCCCAGCGCAGTGAGGATGCTAACAACGGTTATCCCCTGCTCTCTGAACAATGTGCGAAGTCGCTCAGCCAGGGAAGTATCCTCGTTGAGGACCCGGTTTATCGTCTCACGGATTCTGTTAATCTGTGAGCGAAGAGCCTCCCGACTGGCAGTTGCAGCCTCAAGGCGGGCGGCCCGCTCATCCTTGAGTTCTCGAACACGCTCCGCGACGCGCCTTCGAGAGAACTCATCTGCGTCAGTCTCATTCAGTGTTCCTTCCTCGAGAGCAATGCGGTCATCCAATGCTGACAGCTTGGCCAGGTTGTTGGTGAGCTCACCCCGAATGGTCTGGAGGGCTTTGTCAAGTCCACGCAGCTCTCGGAGATTTAAAGGGGGGTCGCTCATGGTGCCGAGGACTTCATCGATTTGCGCGTCCGAGAAGGCCGTTTCCATTTTCTCAACAGCGTCTGTGGCTACCTTGGCTCTTCCGTCGAGGTCCTGGAGTTCAACGTTTTCGACCGCCGCTGCAGCCCCACCAAGCTCTTTGCTCGCTGTCTGTAGAGCTACCACAGCCTGAGGGGGCAGCATTCTCGATGACTGTCTGCGCCAGTCTGTAAACCCTAATTCATCCCGAATCGCGTTGCTACCGCCACGCACCCCAGCTACCGTGGACAGGGGGAGAGGTCGGCCTGTACGAAGGTTAATTAAGTCCAAGTTGGGGTAAGCCACAAGGCGCAGCTTCCCGTCAATCGTGAGTTCAAACCTCGAGTAATCCCTACCTAGGTTAGGAGTAAGCCCCTTCTCTGCCAGGTAGTTGTAATAGTCATCGACAGCTGTCTGGACTATCTCTCGCCGAAGAGAGACAGGGCGCTCACCTTCCTGCGCTTGCGCGTCCGAAGGGCCCACTCTGTCTGTTGACAAATCGACATCGTCCGTTTCCTCGTCCCTCCTCGTTTCTGTCTCGTCGAGACGGCCGGTATCAACATCATAGTCCGCCATATTGAATAGTCCGCCATATTGAATAGACACAGCTTATCACTTCAACAAGATGGCTTCTTCACAATACGGTCGCACGCTTAATCCCTACCGCAGACTTCGCGAGCCACTTGGGATCAAGGGGGTTCGCCAGGCAGTTGTGATCACAAACAACCCCAGCACTATCGATCAGAACCAACAGCTACTGGTGCGCTTTCCCAATCTCGGAGTGAACGATGTTATCCTTCCGGGGACCACCCGCCTCGCCTTCAACATCGAACTGAAATCATCCGACGTGAATCGAACCGTGGTTCAGAATTTGGGCCGCGCAATCATAAAGAAGACAACAATCAAAATCAGCGGCAATGAGGTTATGAGCATTGACGACTCCGACGTATACTACTGCTATCGCGACCTGTGGAAAACAGCCAAAGAGCGCAATAATGCGGCCTACCAGGGTATAGATACTGGCAGAACCCAGAACACGACAAAGCTTCGGGTTGGTGCCGGGGATGCTGAAAACAAGAAAACAGATAAAGCCATAGCGCGGGCATACGGCAACCGCTTCTTTGTCCCGCTTGACTTCGAGTTGCTGGACAGCCACATGCCTTTCTACCAAAGTGCGCTTGGTGATCGTCTGGAGTACGAACTGACATTCAACGACTACAGTCGCGTGATCGTCGCAGAGGATGATGAAGCCGCCAGTTACAATATTGAAAACATCTGCCTAGAGTTCGAAATGGTCACGCAGAATGATCTCGCTAGATTGATCCGAACCCAGTATACAGGACGCCTAGCCATCCTCTACGACAGGGTGCTCCGCCACCGCAAACTGACACGTAACAAGTCTGACACTCTCTGGAACATCAACGTGAACGTGCCCGCTCGCAGCATGAAGGGCATTCTTATGCTGTTCGAAGAACTTGTCCCCTGGAAGCGCGACACTGAGGACTTCTATAATCCGCTCATCACGAAGGTAGAGGTGTGCATCGAGGGGGTGCCGAATCAGCTGTACAGTCAAGGACTGAAAGCGCACCAGCTGTGGGATGAGACCAAGAAAGAGTTCGCAGCCGGTAGTAAACGTCAATTCGAGATTGCAATGGCCGCAAAAGACCTGGATCTGGCAGACGTCTCCCTGGGGGAGTTCCTGACCGCAAAATATGCACTATGGCTGGATCTGCGAGTCACGGACGATGACGGACTACATGGGAGCGGCCGAAGAGTGGTGAATGCCAGCGAGGGCATCACTATCCAGATCACAAAGGAAGCAGAGCCGGCCGGCGTATTGAACGTTTATCTGTTCATCGTCATGGATGCACAAATGAATATCGAGGATGGCCGACTCAAAGAAGTGCTCTATTAATGGCGCAGCCCCGCTGCTTCCCAAAGACCCCCACTCCGCTATTATATGTGGCCAGACAGGGTGTGGTAAGACGGTTTTCGCCCTTGACCTGCTCGAAGGCCACTTCCGTGGTGTCTTTGAGCACATCGTCATTCTTTGTCCCACGATTCGCTACAACAGCACCTACCTATCCCGACATTGGGTCTGGGCTGACCCAGAGATCTACATAGTCGACCCCGGCGAGCGTCTCCACGACTATCTGCGAGCATTCTATCGCCTATTTGCCGGAGAACACACTTTGTACATCATTGATGACTGTGCCGCAAGCAAGGCTCTACCCAAAAAGAAAGACAGGCTGTCTGAGCTAGCCTTCAGTGGCCGCCACACAGAGCAGAGCGTTTGGGTGCTGACCCAGAAGTACAACTCGGTCTTGAAGGATCTACGAGAGCAGACGCGATGGTGCGCCCTTTTTCACTGTAAGGACCGCGATTCTTTTGAAGAGTGCCTCCGCGAGAACGATGTTATTCCAACAAGAGATGAGCGACTCAAAACTAGGGCGCTGCTAGCAGAGACAAAACATGCAAAACTCCTGTTAAAAACTGACCAGCCGGCTGCATATATGGTTGTTGTTTAGGCCGTAAATGTGGGAAGTGCTACTGCTTTGCCAGATTCTTACTCTCGGAGCCTTTGTGTATATTATCTACGAATATATTAGACTGAAGAGGTACGTAAGTCATAGTATTAACCTTTGCCAGCGGTACGCGCATGTGATACGGGCCACGCACGTAGCAAACATGGATTGCGATGAGATTATTGACGAGATGTTGGAAGAAGAGGCCGGCGGTCGTGCAGCCAAGGCGGCTACATCTAGTTGCCACGACGGCGCGGCAGCCGGAGCCGCAAGGTCTCGATCTAGCTCCGTAGGAGCCGACGGGATCAATATTGCTAGTAAACGCGAAAGACTAGCAGCGTTGGCCGCCGGAGGACAGGCCAAGGAGTACATGGGGAGGGTCATTACACCGAACCAGGTCGAAAGCCTGGACGATGGAGAAGTTGACAAGCTGTATGCTCGCTATGAAGCGCGCTTGGGAGCTAAGATGACCAAGACCTTAGGGACAGCTGCACTTCAGCTCTATGCCATGGCAGCCAGCTCTTTGCTCCCCATTCCATCTGAAAATCAGTCAAAGCTCGTTGCTGACCTAGAAGATGATCCCTTCGTTGAGCATGCGCTAAGCAATGCTACCTGTCAGCTATACCACCGCTTTGGAATGCTCTTAGCACCCCTGACCACATTCCTTACCACTGTTAAGCACTGCCAATTTGGACACACATGCCCCCGGACATATGCGTCTACGTTCGATGATGACAGAGGTACTGGAATCACAAGCGAATCAGCCACCGGTGAGAGTGACTCGACAGACCCTCAGTCAGGAAGGGACAGCGCCTGATGAAAAGAACCCTAAAAAAAGGTGGAAGCGGGACGAAAGGGCGCTGCCGCGCGAAAGGCCAAACAAGAACGACTGAAGATGGAGCTCAAGGAGATCAAGGAACGTCTTGCTCCCACAGGGATGGCACAGGCTGCCGAGACGACCACCACCAACACCGAACCGACCGTCGAAAACGCACGGAGTGCTGGACCACAGTGGGCTCCTTATATACTATGCAGTCTAGGAATTGCAGGGGTTCTGCTCGTGGGATACAGGTTGCGCTCGCGTGCACTTTCAGGATCGCCGCTTGTGAGAGAACCAATCGATCGTCGAGCGGCAGCGCGCCTGACGCCAGTCGTCCCGACCGAAGCTACAGGGGCCGAGCATTTAAAGGATCCTTTCCGTATACAATAATGAAGATGTCATCCAGGTAATAACAGTAGCCGCACCAGCGGGAACAGCGTATAAACCATGGCCTCGATTGCCTTGCTAGTGGGTGGAGCTCTGGTCAATGCTCTTGCCTTCAGTGGATCGAATTACCTCTTTTCAAAGTTTCGAAGTTCGGGTCTTGACGAAGAGCGGAAACGTCATGACAAGGCTATAGAACAGCTCCAGGCTATACGGGATGCATGGACAAAAAAGCGAACCGAAAGGCTTGACTGGATAAACGAAGAGCTCCGACGACAGGGACACGCCGTTCGCACATTCCATGACGTCGATGCCGCAATCCGCGAGTTCTCACAAGTCACGGGCAAAATACTTGACCCTCTCGGCCCAGAGCCACGTCTTTCAGACGTGTACGTACCTTCAGGTAACCAAAAAGACCGGGAGATCGCCTTTGTCATTCTAGGAATGGGCGTGACGGGGCTCGTAGCCTATAAAGTAGCCCAATATTAGAGACTTTCACCTCTTGGAATGTCGGCACGACAGCAGCTACAATGGGTCGTGAAACGAAAAAGCTTTCCCGACACCTCGCGGGGCACTACTACAGCCCGAGCGGTTACTCGAAGGGGCTAGCGGCTATCAAGAACCTCGCCGCAGCAGCCAGAGTCTCCGAAGATATGGCCCGAATATGGCTCAAGAAGCAGGCCATTTGGCAGATTTATCTTCCGCGCCCTCGCCATGTTCCACGCCCGCGTTTTGGTGTGAAGATGCCAAACGAGGTTCATCAAGCCGACCTGCTCTTTCTACCACACGACCGCTTCCACCGTGGTCGCAAAACCTACAAGTATGCGCTCACGCTTGTAGATGTGGCATCGCGCTACAAGGAGGCCGAGCCTCTGGCCACAAAAGAAGCCAAAGAGGTCGCTGACGCTCTCTCCCGCATCTACAAGCGGAGCCCTCTTAGCTGGCCGAAGCTTCTTCAGGTTGACCCTGGGCGCTAGTTTATGGGCGCGGTGAGCCAGCTACTGGCCAAGCATGACGTTTCTGTCAGACGCGGTCGTGTGGACATTCATCGGGACCAGGGGATCGTGGAGCGCTTTAACCGGACCCTGGCTGAGCGGTTGTTTGGGCACCAATACGCCCAGGAAATGCGACTTCCGTCGGGGGCGCGTTCAACGGAGTGGGTGGCTCGACTGCCTGCCGTCGTTAGGGCCCTGAACGGAGAAGTGACCCGCCTCACCGGTAAGAAGCCTAAGGATGCCATCAAGCTGGTGGCTGTGACACAAAAGCCTTCTTCTGTTGTTGCTGGTCGCCCCATTGGTCTGAAAGAGGAAAAGCTTCCCTCTGGTGTTGGCGTTCGGTACCTATACCAGGATGGCGAGCTGGAGGGTGGAAGACGCCGTGCGACTGATCCAGTGTGGTCCCTCCAGGTGTAGGGGTTGGACGCTCGGTCACGAAGCCTGATGAGCCTGTCCTGTATTATCTGCAAGATGGTCCTGCTCGTGGGTTTGTCCGGGAAGAGCTCCTTGCGGTGCCTCCTGATACCCAGCTGCCGCCGGATGGCGTGCTTGCTCGCTGAGTACCGCACCCCCTCGTTTTCTTTTGCACTCTAGGCAACAGAGGCGCACATTTCCCTTGCAGTGCCCCTTGCTGTTATCCAGCCTGTCTACACTGAACTGCTGCGTGTCTTTGGGTTCGTAGGCCCAGAGCATTTCGATACTGCACGCAGCGCAGCGATTCTCTTGGCTCTCTTTGAGCCGCAGGACGTAGTCCACCTTGAGATTGAAACCATGGCTTTTAGCATGGTCCTGGCGCTTGTAGGACACAAGCTTCTTTTGGATGGCCTTCCTAATCTCGTGCTCTGTGGGTTGCCTGACCTCAGTACCCTTTACTGGTGGACAGGTTACCCGTTCTAGCTGGTGCATATACTCCACACGGGACACGGCCAGGTATACTAGGTTGGACCACTGGAGATAGTCGTCGATGATCCAGACCTTCAGCGGATTGTGGATGGTGAGACCTTGCGAAGAATGTACTGTCAGCGCATAGCCGAGGCGCCAGTCATCAGATTGTATCGCCCCCTCCACAGCCTCCTTTGTGACATATTCGACGTCATTGAGGACAAGCTCTTCTTTTCGATCTGTGCCTGGTATGGTGACCATTATATTCTGTTTCCTGCTGTCTTTTGGGTGGTATAGCAGCGGTACTGGGGCGTCTGGAAATTTTTCCTTGTGTCTCTGGAGCAACAGCTCCTGAGCCCGGTCTCGGACCGTCTGGCGGCTGGTTAGGATAAGGTCCTCAGGCCTCCACCGCTCCACAAACCGGTCTCACCCTAGGCAACACGGGAGTGCCTTTCGCATCTCCTGGCACTGGACCTTGTCAGTCTTGAGGCGGATGCGATTTTTTAGGGCTTTGAGGACATCGTGTTTCGCCCTATGGTCTGCTTCGACCTCTTCGTAGTAGTCTGCTTTTTTTCGCAGCCAGTTATGTGGCATCTCTCCAGCGATTGGTGGAGGCTGGGCCTGATCACCACAGCAGACGACCTGGACCCCACGCTGCTCTAGCCAATCCAAGAACATCTCGAGGATAGGTCTGGGCACAGTGCAGACCTCGTCCCAGATGATGACACGTGGGATGAACTTTTGGCCCATGCGGTCGGGCGTCCAGTCGTTCTGGCCGCTCCATCGGAAGAAGCTGTGGTAGGTCTGGGCTTTGACGCCTCTGCCTCTCATCTCCTTCGCGAGGCGGTGGGTCGGGGTGAACACCAGTGGGTCTCTCGCCCGGAAGAGCTCGATTGCTCTCGTGGTTTTACCGCTACCCCCTCCGCCGTTGAGGTAGCTCAGCCGGTGTCGAGTCAAGGGGTCATCGTAGTGTGGCGCGGTGCTGGGTGGGAGGTTTTTCTGTTGCCTTATATACTGTATCTTGGGGAGGTATGCAGCGTGTTCCCGTGGCATGTACAGCCGCTCACCCTTGTCGCGCCACTGGGCTGGGGATACTGGTGGAAGGTATGGCTCATCGAGCAGACAACATGGGCACCATTCCGATCCACAGTACAGTGTTTAGGGGCTACGTAAGCCTCGACACCCCCGAGCTTGTGCAGCGCGGTCTTCTGGATATAGAGGCTGTCGGTGGCCACCCGGACAGCCTCCTCGGGTTCGAAACGCTGCAGCATAGCGACGAGGTTTATATGGGCGTAGGCCAACATCGAGGCCCTCAGGTGAGTATACTGGGGCTGCGAGCCATCATAGTAAGTAAGAATGTAACCTAGTGGGCACCTTTGAGGCGCATCGACCAGTGTGCCGCTTCGACGGGTGTCACGCACAAGGAAGTCCAGCTCACCCTGGTCGGTCACAAGCCTCCGGGTTAGTCTTTTGCCATCGGCTTTGCTACCCTGTGTGAACTTTCCGATAATGCTGCAGCCCTGGTCGCGGTCCTTTGGAAGCCAGACCTCAGTTTGTTTCTTGAATGCGATGATAGCTTCACAGACCTTGAGGTTTTTCAGGAGACCAGACTATGTAAGAAAGGCAAGCAGGGGCGTTGGGGCCCAGCCCTGCTCTGCGAAATGCCTTCCGAACCAGGCAGGAATGACGGGGTGGACTTTTTCTTCGAACTCCCATTCCTGGACCTCGGCAAAGCCGGTGCCGATATCCTGAGGAAGGGGGCCGTTAATCGAAACACGGGTCATGCGGTGGGTGGGGTGTCCAAACCGCTCGAAATATGGCTTAGCCTCACCTTTCCCTCGGAAGCTGGCGGGGTAACAGGCTTTCATGTCAATGCTGACGATGTCCCTCGTATCGTAGTCCATTGCATTCCACAGCCCGCCATGGCCGTGTTCCACACAGGCCTTCTGGATGTCGTCGAGGAGGCCGGACGGGGTCGGCTTCCAGCCGTTGTGCTCTTTTGCCATGATGCTGGCTGCGTGGTTCACGCCGAAGGCCCGGTCGGCCAGGGCCTCGTCTCCCAATATGGCACAGGCTTCTTGGAGTAAACGGTGGGCCTCCTGCGTTCGGAAGGTGCGACCGTCTTGGAGCACAAACTGGTCGACGTTGAGCTGTTTATCTCCACCGCCGAGAAGCCAGACAGCTAGTGGCTCATCCTGAGTGGCCTCTGATTGCTTCCCAGACGTCGCCCTCGTAGATGTAGACCTGCCTGGTAGCGGGAAAGTGTAGGTCTTTGGACCAGGCGTGGCCGTTGTGGCAGATAAGTTCTATGGGCCGATAGTGTAATTTTTCACTTCCACCATATTTGCCGCTGTTGTAGACGTCCTCGCCGGCAATGTCCCGCAGGATAATTGCACGCTTGAGGACCTTCTCAAGCCCTGCAATGTCCTCGACCGTGGCGCCTCTGTCATGGACCCTCTCCTCCCACTCCTGTATTTTCTGCCTTCTCGTGGGGGTAAGGCCCTGACCCCTGAGGCCACCTTCGAAATGCTCCACCACTCTTTGCGCAACGCAGTTGAGGTCGCCATCTCTCATCGGGGCCAAATTAGCAGGGTCTGGCTCTCTGAGCGGATAGAGGCCGTAAACGACTGCAGTGACGGGGTAGGTATTATTGTAGTAGACCTTGTCGATGCCGGTCAGAACACCGGGCGCAGTGACTCGGGTGAGCACGACCACATCCTGTCCCTTCTTTCTCTCAGTCCTCACTGGGTCGAACTTGTCTTCCACGACCCACCGCATCTCATCTAGACGACGCAGGAACTTTATCCTCATGATATATTCATCCCCAGGTAGGGCCCTGAGGAGCCTTGCTGCTCTCTCGTCTGTCATAATGGCGTCCTTGTCTTCGAAAACGTCGTCGATGCCCGGCGGCTCCATAACGCACCATGTGGAGAAGACCGCGGTGGCGCCGTCGACTTCGAATTCGTCTTTGGCGTCAATAATTATAGCAACCCACTGCTCGTCGGCCGGGAGCTGCACCGGGGGAGGAACCTGAGTGTCCAGGTCGAGGAATGGCCTTTCAGGGGCTGGCATTTTTGCAAGAATCTCAGGACCTTCCCGGCCGATCCGACTGGCTAGAGACTTGGGCCACTTCCTCCTAGACAGACCTCTTTCCGTGATTCGCCGCAGGTGCGGGAGCCGCTCGGTAGGTTTCTTTTGCACCCGCTGCGCATAGGCTCTGGCTCGCAGCGAGGCCGTGACCTCGTCGTCGAGTTGCCGCAGCTCACTGGCGCGCTGTCCTTTCTTACGGAAGTCTTCCATATCACCTCGAAGGGCGGGAAGCCTTCCAGTTTTACGCGCTCGAACGACTCTCTTTAGAAACTCGGCGGCGCGGGCCTCAGCGATCGCCCAAATGAGGTCGGGTTTGTTACCCTTGGAAGGCAGACCATATTGCTTTGCTAATGCGCGGAGCTCTTTGACTGTCTTCATCTGTAGGGTATACTCCGCGTATGGGTATACACCATGTTAATGTATTGTCTAAATGGAATTCACATGGCATCAATGTAGGGTATACTCCGCGTATGGGTATACACCATGTTAATGTATTGTCTAAATGGAATTCACATGGCATCAATCCTAGCCAGGCGTCGAAACTCGGCCTGAAAGACCCTTTGTTTCTGCTGCCAGACCTTAACCATTTCGTTAACATATCCGCAGCCTCGGCACAGTGATAGGCGATTTAAAACACCTACCCCGCACCTGAGGCAGGGCTTTGTGCCACTGCCCCTCCGGAGCCGAGCAAGGTGGACCTTACAGTGATCCCCCAGGCAACTCCGACCGCAGAGCTCCGTGGAGCTCAATGTAAGCCACTGACATGTGTGTTTACCCTTCATCGTACCTCTGGTATCTCCATCGATTCTGTATGTTTAATAGGTGGTTGCGGCGTAGAGCCTGGGCCGGCAAGGGTGGTGGGCCGTCCCGAGGCTCTACAGAGTATGCGCCCAGCCCCCCCCCCCTTGGGAAGCTCCCCGCTCCCCCACACCTCCCCCACAAATTAGTGTCCCTTGGGAAGCTCCCCGCTCCCCCACACCTCCCCCACAAATTAGTCTATTCACCCTCCCTGCTGCTTACCGTGTGGACATTACGGGCTAGTCAAACGTTGAAAGCGAACGACCAGTCGCTACCCGTTACAACGGCAATATATTCGCCTAAATTGTGTATTTGTTCTTCAATATGGGCATGTAAAATCGACTGCAACGTGGCGAAATAATAACGCCTTGGCTTTTTTCATCGTAACATTTAGTCCATTGATTGACAGTTGACGCCCACGATAAGTTGTACATTGCATTGTGATTGACGGATGGCGACAAGAAATGTATTTTCCTATGGGTCGGCTGGCTGTGGGCAAAAACCCCGCCTTACCATACTATCTCCTTTGTGCTGTTGATTGTCATATTAAGGACTCGAGGCCCGGGGTAGCGCCTCATACTAGACACCTTCGTGCATTCTGTCTCATTTCATCACAACCACTTCACATACATATATATGTTTTATATGGTTGGAAAGATCACGATTCGGGCGTTCCAAATAAAGTAAAAATTTAGTTCTTACGTTTATTTCGCCGGTTTTGTTGCAGTTAGAAAACAGTTATTTCAAAAAAATAATGTCTTTTTTATATCGCTAATTTCACCTATTATTTTACAAGTAACAAGTCCGAGATTTTGCATGGTGATAATAAACCTTTCAAACCAAATAAGTGTGTCTCAGTGTTTTTTTTTAAACTCTTAGAAAAAGTTTGAGAGCGTTGTAAAGTTTATTTTTTGAAACAAAATGAAAGTCTAATTCAAGTTCCAATAACTTCAAAACAAAGCAACATTTTGAAAAACTGAGACACACTCGTTCGGACTGTAATATACATATTATGCTCCCCAAAAATTGACATGATCGGATGAAAAATAGAGAAGTTATTAGCAAGTTTGTATGTACCAGCTGTGTAAAAAAATATGTCGTCGGATATAGACCGTAAACAAAAATAATCTACTTTTCAGATGATATTCTGTAATTACTATCCGCTACTTGATGATAATGACACAATATTCTCACACAACATATAGGGATTATAGACCAAACGTTCTTTGATCGCTTTGGAACAATATATTTTGAGAAAGTGTAGAAAACCAGTCGCGAAGATGAATTTTTATGATGGAATATGCCCCGTTGGTCAGTTTTCACGCCTTCCGAAACCCCTCACCCCGGGTGATTGAGTAGACGTCGAGCATTCTATAGAAGGCTTACAGAGATGTGATTTGCGGCAATTGGACATTCATGGATTTAATTGCCGACTGAAAAAGGTCTAGCTCAAGGAAAGAGAAGAAAACAGGAACTGGTCAGTCCACAGACCTCAAACGGGGGAAAAAACTGGCAGCGGCCATTTCCGGTGGAGTTAAAAAACGTTACTATTATCGCGAAAGTATACAATTTGCGGGAATAATGTTTGCCTTTTTTATAATTATATGTATGATGGTGAATACGTAAAGTATTTATTTTGAATTTATACCTCACTTTCTACATTTGCCGCATGTATAATGCGATAATGCTGTATGAAGTAATACTGAATCGGAGGTATATATGACCGAACAGCAGGAGTCGTGTAATAATGTTTATCAAAGTTTCTTTTTGCCTGCATGCGTGTCCTACTAATCTTGTAACGTTTTCTTCCCATGATTGTGTTGGCAAGTAAGATATGTTGATAGAATGTCAAGTGAGATATTATGAAAAACATTACGCAAATTCGCAATATATATATCTGCATATACCACATGCTTTCCGGAAATGGTTAACCACCTGAGCAGTGTGTTTGTATTTTTTTATTTTGTCATGTGGCGCGAAAACACTGAGATATGAATGAATGAATGAATGAATTTTATTCACCAATAATATATGGGTATAATAACATGTAGGTTGACAAAATAATGGCGGGAATAAAGCCCCAGGGGGCTTGTTCTATCCCAATTAGGAATATAATTATAAGTATCTGAATATAGGGAGAATGCGAACGGTGAATTAAAAAAAAACTTTAAAACTTTGGGCATACAATCTAGAAATTATCATCGAGAAACGGGTAAAACTTCGAGTAAATAAGATTTAAGCTTAGACCTGAATAGTGATGAAGATTTTATGGTTTTGAGAACTGAGGGTAACTTGTTCCATTCCCGTGGCCCCGTGACTCCAATTGTATAATACGAAAGATTAGAGGAATAGAAAGGTCTATATAAATTTACTTCTTGGTTCCTTGTGGGATAGCGGTGTACTTCAGACAGTTTTGTAAAATAGTTACGGAAAAGAACCGGCATTGTTTCAGGGTGATACAAAAACTTTTGAACCAGGTTTAAACAGGAATATAAATTCAGATCGTGCAGAGGGGTGATTTTTAGATGAGTGAATAGTGGTTGAGTATGCTCGCGTTTCTGCGATAGAGTAATAACTCTGAGGACACGCTTCTGGAGCAATATTAACGGTTTCAGATGAGTCATATATGTGTTTCCCCAGAGGATGTTACAGTAGGATAGGTATGGGTGTATCATCGAATAATATAAGATATGTAGTGTTTTCTTATTTACTGAGTTTTTGATAAAGTTAATAACCCCAGTGTTTCTTGCCACCTTCTCGCAAATGTAGTCAATATGGTTTGTCCAGTTTAGTTTATTGTTGAAGAAAACTCCGAGGAATTTGAAACTATTTACTAATTCAATCTCTTCACCGGATATAAATAGCTGTGGCACGTGCCGCAGGCGCTGCTTGGTGGGATTTATTATCATGAATTTGGTTTTCTTTACGTTTAGTGATAGTCGATTGGCACAAAACCAGATATATAGTTTTTCCAATTCCTGTGACATAACAGTGACAGCACTGTCGAGGTGTTTAGAAGTATAAACAACACTGGTGTCATCAGCAAAAAGAATGATCTTAAGTAAATCAGTGGCATTATTAATGTCATTAATATATAGTAAAAATAGAAGAGGTCCAAGGATAGATCCTTGGGGTACTCCACAAGTGATATTCATGGAACAAGAAAGCATACTGTTATAGTAGACACATTGTGATCTGTTAGATAAATAGCTTCTGAACCACTTATTTGCTGTGTCGCGAAAACCATAATGGTGTAGCTTAGTGAGCAGTATGTCGTGATTGACAGTGTCGAAAGCTTTGGAAAGATCCAAGAAAGTAACTGTACTATATTCTCTAGATTCCTTGGCAGTGACCAATATATCATACAGAGAAATCGCCGCGTGAGAGGTTGAATGATTAGATCTAAATCCATACTGAGTGTCAGATATAATATTGTTTTTCTCTAAGAAATCTGCCATCCTTTTTATTGCGAGTTTCTCAATAATTTTACTTAGAGCTGGTAATACAGATATTGGTCTATAATTAGAAAAAAGGTTTGTTTCACCCGATTTGAATATTGGAGTCACTTTGGCTGATTTAAGAGAATCTGGGACAATACCCGATCTAAAAGACAAGTTCGTAATGTGTGCAAGTGGAGCAGAGACAGATTTGGCGACGAGTTTGACGAGAGACATAGAAATACTGTCCAAACCCGGTGAGGCCGACTTCGAAGTCATAATGATGTTCTGAACATCAATGGAAGTTGTTGGGGTAAATTCAAAATTTTCGGGAGTAGAGGGACCGAGAAATTCACAGAAGCTTGGAGGGACTGTAGGGATATTAGAGTTCAGGGTGGAAGCCACGGTGCTGAAATACTCATTAAATTTATCTACTATGCTTTGACTATCTGTGATTTCATTCCCATCGACAATAAACGATTTAGATATGGATGTGTCTTTCTTGCGATTCATTAGCTGGCTGAGAGTTTTCCATGTACTTTTTATATCCTGGTTGGATTCATTAAACTTTTGTTCGAAGTAATTTTTTTTGGCCAGGCGAATACTGTGGATCAGTTTATTCCTATAAGTTCTGTACTCTTTATGTGAGGTTTCGTCCCGAGAAGCGAGATATTCGCGATAGAGTCTGTTTTTTTCATGGATGGAAGTAAGAATCCCATAAGTGATCCAAGGTTTGATAATCCGCTTAGGAGAGACTTCAAAAGTTGCATACGGAAAACACTCGTTATATATGGAGTCAAACTTTGTGAGGAAATTATCTAGAGCACTGACAACATTGCTTTCTTGGATAACATTGTCCCAAGCGGTGTCATTTATTACCTGTCTAAAAGTATCTTTAAGTTCAGGAGTGACTCGGCGGTAGGATATAGTTTTTGTGGAGGGTGTGCAGATGGGAGAAGATTTTAGTATGTGGAAGATGGGAAAGTGATCAGTGATGTCGGTTAAAAATATCCCAGATAGTAAGTTATCTTCGTGAAAGTTTATGAATATGTTATCTATTAATGTTGCTGTGTGTGACTTAACTCTGGTAGGTTTAGTTATTTTGGGGAAGAAATAGTAGGATTTCAGAAGGTCAAGAAAGTCTTTTGATGGTGTATGAACATCAGTTTTGAAGAGGTCGATATTAAAATCTCCCATCAGGATGCACTTATGCTTTTCAATGTCAGATGTTTTCATGATGTCAGCTAAATGGTGGTTGAAAATGTTCAAGCTCTTGCCAGGCGGTCGATAAAATATACCAATAATGTATTTGGTATTATCAAAATCAATTTCGAGAAACAGTGATTCAAATTCGCCATTGTCATCACAGGATGACAGGTCATCGCGAACTTTGCAAGATTGAATGGTATCCTTAACATATAGAATGAGACCGCCACCCTTTCTTTTAGTTCGTGAGGAAGGGAAAGGTTTATATCCAGGTATATCAAATAGACGTTCAGTCACAGGATCCAGCCAGCTTTCAGAAAATCCCAGGATAGAAAATTGGTGATTCAGATTCTGGATGAATCCAGTAATTTCAGAAAAATGTTTTCTTAGACTCCTAGCATTTAGGTGTAAACACGATAAAGACCCACTGTTATTTGCGTTGTTTACTTCTGGCTCTTCTGCAAAAGATATTTCCGTAAAATAGTTGGACTGATGGGAGTTAATATTCTGCCAGTGAGAAATTTCATATTCATTGTCATCTGTATGCGTTTTACAATGATCTAAATCATTTAATTCGATTGGATTGAAACATTTGTTGCTTAGAAATGAAAGGTCTATTTCGGAATGAGTGACGGAGTTTAGTTCAAATTCTACCGGAAGACTGTTTTCATTGGAGAACGGTGGGAACCATGTTGGGCCAGGGAATGGAAAATCTTCATTACATTCATCACAGTCATCCATTGGGGATTTTTAGGTTTAAATTAATGAATAAATCCAGTTTCACAATGCAAGATAAGGTAATAAAATACACCCATTTCTCAAAGATAAACATATATACAAAACAAAGACGCAGAAGAAAAACACCTATATACAGATACAACAAGAACATTACAATAACTCGAAACCTCCGTGGCATTTGAACGGAGGGCTCCCGGTTAGAAAACAAAAACATAGGTTAATTGTTTGTACTTTGTTTAGGTAGTTGTATGCTAGTGAATAGTCAGAGCGGCGTGGTGTTAAATACACACCTTAGCAATTGACACAATAAATGATTTGCAGGAAATCTGATATACAAAGGAAAAAATCACAAAAAAAAGTGTTGATGACGCTTGCGAAGCAAACACCGGCAAGCGGCATTTAACAAATTTACATATTAATTAGAGTCCTAGAGTAGAATGGGCTGACCATAACATCGTATGTCAAGCCAGAATATAAAGTACACACATCTGATGGGTTTACTCAGTTACATTACAATGCTATACATTTCTGTAGGTTTAAAAACATGTGGCAGTTAAAAGTGAATTAGATAAAAAACTGAGTCACATTTTGCCTGAAGCATAGATTTGGAAACTAAACATTCGTTTGAGCATCAGCCTCGCAGTAAGGTACCCCTAGAAGATTCCTGGAGCCTATTACTAGCCAGAAAATGTTGTTTTGGGGGGCCAAATATATAGACCATATAATTTCCTGTTCAATATTTTGTAAACGTTGGCGGCTTTGGCATGAATCTGGGACGAATATTATATTCGTCCCAGCATGAATGTAGTAGAAAAACAACTAATTGTATAAATGAGCCCAGCGTGCGAACTGTGTGTATTGCAGTGACAAGTGATTAGCCCAGGTGCGAAGTCGCAGCAGGCGATAACACCGACTGTGAGTAATGCGCGCTAATCCCCACAGCACAGAGTTCCTCCACAGACAGTGAATTTTTGAGAGCTAAAATTTCACGTTTGCAAACATTTTTTAAGGAAAATAACAGAAACACTTGATAGGTTTTTTCTTCAACTTTTGAAATATGCAAAGAAAAAAATATCGATAGTTTGAACCTATTCCCCGGGCCTCGAGTCCTTAAGAGCTTACAGCTCACCCGGGGGTCAAAATTGACGATTTTTTTTTATTGTATATATCGTTAGTACTATTTCGATTCTTTTTCCAGGTGAGACTATCTTCGCCCGCTTGAGTGGAGGCAATTAAGACTTGTGCCACACCAGCCATTACTGCAGGGGTTAATTCGTTTATCGCTTTTATTTCGTTTGTTGATATTCAGTTTTTTAAGTTAAACCGTTTTTTTCTGGGAAAGTGTGGATCATTGAAAGAGAAATTTGGCATGTTATTCTGAACTAGGTAAAGAAAAAAGCAAATGCCCCAGTTCTTTATATGTTGATCTGATTGTTGAGATAGTAATGTTCAAAGTGTACCCATCGCATTTAATTCAATTTTGTTCAATTATTGAAAACACATAAAATTTCACAGAAGAAGATCTGAGTCAAATTTTGAAGAAAAAAAACTGAGTCAGGGATATTTTGTTGAATGGTTGTTTTACTTGGCGAGTTAACAATTTAGTGGAAAATTTGGAACTTCTCGAAAAATAAACGTTTGAATATGGAGGCTGATTTTCGATGATATTTAAATTTGAACTTTATTCCCGGTCGACTCCACAAATAATGCATTCTCGTATTTATAATCCCAGAGAAGTTTGCTTTCCAAGAATACATCTATCTATATATATATCTATGGAGCATGTGCATAGTTTACGCAATAACAAGACAAATGTCAGAGATTGAGTGATAATCCGCCCGAGTGGGATGCAAGCCCTTAATATGAACACGACAGATAGAGTGGTTTCGTTCCTGATAATATGTGGGACCTATCTATTATTCCAATGTGATGACCATCCAAGCTGTTTAGGCTCTTTTTAAGTATTGCGCAATCCGCAAAACAGTAACTGTTGTGGATACTTTCGAATTTATATTTCGATTGACACAAGAGTGCTGTGGAAATTAACCTGGTGGAAAGATAAAACATGTCATCAACTGACTATGGCAGTAAAATAACTATTTTGCTGTCCGAACACTCCGGATCCAGTAATTATCAGCCGTTTCACAGAGTCAGGTAACACTATTTGACACCTCATTGTCTCCTGTATGTACAGTGTACGTATGTACATCCTCTAACTTTTCTACACAACTGGTCCGGAGATTTCAGAATAAATCTTGTCAGCTGATTTGTTGAGAATCCATACTTAGCAAAATGATCCATCCTACTATAACATCCAAAAAGATATTCCATAAAATCTTGAGGAATCTTAACGGATGTTTTTCAGCGGGAAAAGTCCATAATCTCAGATCTCAGATATATCGGATATTTCCTTAACTCGGCGTGAAAATGGGATTGCCTCCTCGAGATGAAGGATAAACATCTGAAATCTCAAAGAGTACACCCGTCCCCTTCTTTCTTCATTCACGGCCGAAATTATCGTGACTATAGTATTTTTCTTATAATTAGTCGCGGGTTTGAGGGCTTCTGTAAAATCAGCCGTATGGTTAAAATCAATTTCCTTTTTTAGAACGTATATAACAAAGTTATATCTATAGAATGTCATACCGCTCTCCGTGATAACTGCTACAAAACTTGAGTTTTAGAGCTTTTTTGTACTACCCGGGTTAAATGCCATAAGGGTTGTTCACGTGAATCTTTACCAATACATGGTATGTCGTCATAATCTATTCCTTTTTCTCTGGCCAAAGGGCAATAGGCGGGGCGAGATGTCATTCAAGTGTTGCTCTGTTTGTCGTTTGGTTATGAAGACATGAGATTAAACTATTGTCGTTGACAAAGAACGAAAGATTCGAGAATACGGGTGGACCAGTACAGCCGCTATGTTATGCAAATGTCCTCGACACCTCAAAGATTTGGACGCCTCTCAGACACAGCATAACCGTATCACTTCAATAGTATGGTGATCTAGTTGGACCAAAAGTGTGCCCCGCATTACCTCATCAAAAGCGTGAGCGACAACGCAAAGGGTGACGTCGTCTTCCAAAACACGATGTCGCCCTTTCGCGTCGCGTGTCGCCTTTGACAATGTTGAGTGATAGGACGACGACGTCGCTTTCATACACCAGGACGTCGTGTTATTTGTACCTATCAATAGTTCAATTTGTAGGCAGAATTTCAATCAGTGCTCTTCGACGCATCGTAGGTTTACAAATGTAATTAATGAGAGAGCAATCAAATTAAACTATACACTTGCAATACCGTTGATGATGTCCGACTCTAATCGACTGGATCAATAATGGGATATTTGCTATAAAAATGTAAATATAGGTCATACGGCCATCCATAGATTACACCGTCATTGAAATAAAGATCGTGTGAAGTTGTCATTTTAATTCATGCAGTCACTCATGGAGGCATTGCCCCTGTCCTTGTGAAGGTAACATCGATTGAGGACACTTTCCCATATATAGAACTGAATAGCTCACCCCGCCTATTTCCCACAGGCCCCAGTGTCTGGACAGTAGAATTTAAATTCAGTATAATTTAAATAATTTAATTTTTTTTAAGTCATCCTATAATACAGAGAGGAAAAGGTATTGCACGCGCCATATTGGATTTGCCCGCCAAATACGAAAAAACAAAGTAAAGTTTTCACATTAAAAACTGTTTAACTGACCGTGTTACTGGTGTCCACTCAATTTTGAAACCTTTGTTATGCCATCTAACCCTACGGGAAATCTCAGATCGCCGTTTTATTGGTATAAATCCATCTCTGAAAACAGTAAACTTACGGCTTCTGTCAGCCGCTTTCTGCCTCGAGTGGGACGTAAATTGCTGTCTACGTCATCGCTTTCGGCATTACCAAAGCGACTCTCATGTAAACTGGTGACATTTTTGAATCTCCAATTTCAACGCGAGGCAGCATGACATCACTCGCTCGCGGGTAGACACGCAAAATGGTACATCTTCAGAAAATTTATGACCTAACTCGAAGATCACAAGATCATTGTTTAGCATCATCAGATAAGCAAGAATAGTGCGATCAGACAAACATGCAGGCGAAAGTACGGTATAATTGACGTAATTCGTTGTTTTCCGCGTTTCAATGGTTGATCTTCAATGCAGAATCTAGGTCAACTAAATTTATGTCTGCTGCTTCAAACGAGTAGGCCATAATAAAGTTCAACGTTCAGTTTTATTTTTTTAACAACAAAACTTGCATAATGATAGCAACAAAAGTACATATCATAGGGCGTGTGAACAGTACTATGTAGTGAATGAAGAACAGAAATGCTGCAACTGCCTTGCCCTGATCAAGTACATGTCACGCTAAGAACCTGGGAGAGGTCATAAATTTTCGGAAGATGTACCGTCTTGCGGTAGACACGGCTCTCTTTGAGAATGCCGAAAGCGATGACGTAGACAGCAATTTACGTCCCACTCGAGGCAGAAAGCGGCTGACAGAAGCCGTAAGTTTACTGTTTTCAGAGATGGATTTATACCAATAAAACGGCGATCTGAGATTTCCCGTAGGGTTAGATGGCATAACAAAGGTTTCAAAATTGAGTGGACACCAGTAACACGGTCAGTTAAACAGTTTTTAATGTGAAAACTTTACTTTGTTTTTTCGTATTTGGCGGGCAAATCCAATATGGCGCGTGCAATACCTTTTCCTCTCTGTATTATAGGATGACTTAAAAAAAATTAAATTATTTAAATTATACTGAATTTAAATTCTACTGTCCAGACACTGGGGCCTGTGCTATTTCCCTTTGGCCAGAGAAAAAGGAATAGATTATGACGACATACCATGTATTGGTGAAGATTCACGTGAACAACCCTTATGGCATTTAACCCGGGTAGTACAAAAAAGCTCTAAAACTCAAGTTTTGTAGCAGTTATCACGGAGAGTGGTATGACATTCTATAGATATAACTTTGTTATATACGATCTAAAAAAGGAAATTGATTTTAACCATACGGCTGATTTTACAGAAGCCCTCAAACCCGCGACTAATTATAAGAAAAATACTATAGTCTTAAATTGCAATTTCGTGCAAAGTGCATTCATTTCATGCTTTCTTTCTAGTGACTGTTCTTTCTGAGCTAATGTTAACTCCAGTCTCATGAATTATCAGTTTCATATTATATCCGCCTCTCATGTTCCATAAAAATGTTGACTAGCGCTTGAAATTGCCGAGTAATTCGTAAGCCGTATTTCAGCTTGACATTGATGCAACAGCTTACGCATCGATGAAGTGACCTTTTCTTGCAGAGGTGTTAGAAGTTGACTTTGACTTAAACTGACGAGAATATGGTTTCATTCGAACACCAATATTTGAGGGAGATTTTTTTTGCCTCTGTTGGTTGCCAAACCGATACCTGGAGCTGAGCTCCACTGGCGGTTTGCCAAACCGATGTAAGGTGCCCGTGTCAACTGGCGGCTGTCGAACCGATGCCAGGCGCCCGGGTCAATTGGCAGTTGTCAAACCGATGCCAGGTGCTCTGGTCAACGTGTTATGATCGCGGTACACCTTGCTCTATTGTGAAGGCAGTTCCATCATTATCCACACAGTTAGTTTGAGAAAGTGTCAGTAAGAGCTCAGAAAATATATTTGATCAGTTTTCTTCCACTCCCTTACTATAAACATGCATGCCTTCGACATACTGCCTATGTAGTGTAAACCCAAACGTAACTGTGCCAGCTTACATCGACAAAAAAATCTATTCGTATGCATTAAAGGACTTCAAATCACACCGCGAGAGAGTGTAATTTTTTAATATGTACAAAACGTTACACTGAAACCAACTAGTAATGCGATTGCTTTATTTCTAGTTCAATACACCGTCGCTGCGAATGACTATGTACATAGTCCTGGACAAGCGCACTTTGAGCGCAAGGTGAAACTATAGTGCTTTTTTGGTTCTTCGTTTGCGTTTCCGAACACCGGAACATTGGCTGAAGGATCACATATAAGAATCACCTTGAACTCTCTTTCATCCGCCCCACCTGTAATGACAGAAACAATAAACATTGCAAATAATTTCTGTCCATGTATGTTTTTATGAAAAAGCTTAAAGGCCCCCTATACGTTATATCGTCTCGCAAGTCTCTGTGGTTGGGCGAAAAACATCTGAAATGATAGGGCTCTTACGCGGTTGCTCTTGGGCATTTGTATTTAATACCGCTCACGCTGGTGCTAGGGGACGTGTTGTTATGCAATCAAGATGTCCACAAGAACATCTCCAATAAGAGCGTGTTTCAGATATAAATCATCACAGGGATCATTTTTGTTTCCTGTGATGTTTTAGATATGCAGGCAGTACGCTGGCATCTTTTACCATCACCTATGTTGTGTTCAATGTAGAATATTAGCGAATGCTTAGGGAAGAGTTACAAAGGTTTACCATTCGTCCAGGCATAAACAAATAACAAGAACAAGTCGAACTGCTCATCTGAATAGATCAATTGTATTTTGACTGAGGTTAAGGCACCGCCCTAGAATCTTCAACAGAGTGATGGAAAGATACAGTTAAAGGGATATATACATATATATATGAGTATATATATAAATATATATATGAGTAAGGCGAATATATTTTTACTGGATTCAGCAGACTTTGGAGAAGGTGTTGCAATTCACACCTGGATAAGCAAACTACATAGCTGGATAAGCAAACTACTTTGTCACGGCGTATTTGAGGCATTGGCAAGCAACAGTGAACACATTCAGAGGAAATGATCGCACAAACATCATCGACGTTTTTCAAAATAAAAACTTTAACAAGTATTTACATTAATTTGATAAATTGTGCAAGGAGTCTTCAAACAAACATGAATAGAGCTTAAATATGTTACATGCTATAGCTTGTTTATTCTAAAGAGTTTATCAATATTGATCGACACAAGTCTGCGAAGAAGATGGAAAATGCAATCCAGTTAATTTTATATATGAATAAACAAGCTATATTCACGACTATTTTACAACAGCCAGTGGCATAACTTCGTGATTATCTGAGCCCTACACTCTCCGTAGTGACGGACGATGCTGATTGCCCGAGAAAAAAGATGTTCGCCGATGCAATCAGAGGACAAGTCTGGCCTTTGTAGGTATGTAACCCGATGCCATGAGACAATGTCATCAAACATAATAGGACAACGTTCACATAGGCTCTGCCTGTTCGATGATCCCTATTTCCCTGGTAAAATAAATATACTAAATCAATAGGACTACGTCGCTTCTCAATACAAGATAGTATTGCGACATTTGATGTGTACAGGGTCCATGTCGCTATTAGAGTGAATTGTCGGGTGCAAAACGATCGACGGAAATGACATACCATTATAATTCAGGTTAAGATTACCATCTTGGTCATTGGTGAAGCCTTGAGTCTCAGTCTGTCCTAGACTGCTCTCCTGGGTTGTGATATTGTTGCTTATTATTCTCTGACACCCCGAAACGTTATAGCAATGGCCATCTAGAATATCAAAAAGAGAATAGGATTGCCATTCACAGCGATTGCAACATTTCCTTATTTGAATTATGTAAGAAAATTAGTAGGTATGACATTTTGGTTATTTTCTTAGAGAAGAAATATGAGAAAATAAATGGCCTACATATACCGCTGTATAAGCAAACGAATCCTGTATGGTCTGCTGACCAGATATGACCAATCTTATATTACTGAATATGGCTGAGCAACTGCATATGATTGATCGCTATCACTGGACGAGGTAAACGAAGTCGACATGCTGTTCCTAGACCTTACCAAAGCCTTCGATTTCGTGCCGCATTTAAGATTACTTTATAAATTGAAGCAATATGAAGTCACTGCATGGAACGAACGCAATTTGGCTTCGAAACGTTTTATGTAACAGAGAACAGAGAGTGGTTTTGAGCGGCGAAAAATCTTGCTGGTCCAAGTTAAAGTCTGGCGTACCTCAAGGGACAATACTGGGACCACTCCTGTTCATATACCACTTTACTGATAGTGTTAAAGATTTGTCACTCAATGTTAGGATATGCGCATGATCGTATATTATACATAGACATTGAGAATAAACACGGTGCAATTGAACTCCCGCCTGGTCTATGAAATGGATGCTGCAATTTAATACTAGCAAATATTAACTTATGCAAATGTCAAGAAAAAGAACGGAACAATCTAGGAATTAATTTATTCGAAATCAACAACTAGACCGTACTGAATGGGAAAGGTATCTTAGTGTACATATTACTGATAAGTTGACATGGACCAAGCATTCCAAATATATCAGTAAAAAAATCGAATGAATTGTTAGGCTTGCTCAATAGAATCTTTAGTATTAACAGTTATTCTATGACCAAAGCCTACCAATGACTAGTCGTTAGCGGACTGGAATATATAATTCTGTTATATGGGACCCATATCTATCAAAGTATACCAATATGGTTAAGAAGGTACAAAAAGTGCCGTTCCCCTTATAACAAATGACTAAACTTCTGGCTATGACACCACATGTAAATCGTTAAATTGGGCATCTCTACAAGGGAGAAGGAAATTTGTAGATTAACCACATAGTCAAGGAGCTATTCCCTGTAGACATTCAGCAAACAGAGAAATGCAAAGCCACAAACACACTTTTTCGATTTTCCAGGTTAATTCTACTACATGTTTATTGCATGATGGCATTCTACATGTGCATTTCGACTAATACTCCACTGACAGTAATTTATATGCACCAATCTCTTCTCTTTACATCCATGCATCGTATAATAATTTGAATGAACTAGTTCAAAAGATACAATCGATTAAAGCAACTCACCCTCTATCACATTCCCCTATTGATGCAAAAAACTTTATTTGACCCCACCATACAAAATGGCCTGTAGAAAAAATGCTATACCACAATTTGAAGTGACACCCAGCCTAGAAATGCTCCAGAGAGGTTGGTGTAACAGAATATGCAAACAGACATTGTATGTGGTGTGGGTTGAGAAAGACCTTTTTCTCTTGGGTCTGGCTCCTTGACTAACATAGCTGTACCGTTTTCGTCATATTTACGGATGCACCTCTTTTAAACTGTATTTTCCTCCACACCGGACCAATATGTTCTTAAGTCCATTTTTTCCATCGGGTTATTCCCGAGTCGAATATTTTTCGGCAACCCCTAGTCACTGCTCCCTCTGTTATCCCTTTTAGACATCTGACTTCCGTGTCTTTTAAGGAATAATTTTATTTTAGATTTTGTATAGCTGGTTATATTTGAGTGTGTGTGCATTTACGCGTGTGTGCTTGTGTGAAAATGTAGATAATGCGACAAACTTGTATGTCGTATGTGTGTAATTCATATTGGTACATTGTTTTAAATATTTTCTATTGATGTTTTTATGTATGTCTTGCTTACGTTTTATGTATGTCTTGTTGATTTTTTATGTATATCTTTTGGAAGTTTTTCATGTATGTCTTATTGATGTTTAGCTGTAGCAGTTGTTTTATTACTTGTATTTATATGTTGTGAAGATCAACATGGGTCGCGTCCCGCTCTTCAACATAGACTCTACGTCGAATTCAGTAAATAAATGGAAAATAAATAAATGAATTGGAATTGAACTATCGTGATGTATTTGTGACCAGAAATGTTGGTATGCACAGTCGAAATTATAAATGATGTCATCGCTCATCGTATCCGACCGAAGATATTTTTTTCGATCCAAGTATATTGCGTCAAACTAAGTAGTTTGAGTTGAAAATATTCTGACTCAAAACTATTAGACCAAAGTGATCTGCCCAAATGACCCTTGAATAAATATTTCTGGATTGGACCTAAATTGTTGGATCAAAAGCGGCCAAGGACATCATCACTCGATAACTATGTTGTCCACCCTTAGTTGTTATATGCTTGGACAATGGCTAATCGATGCAGGTGGATGTCAGCTCCGTATAGTCACATAAGAGTACTGATCATGAAGAGATAAACTATTGAAGAAGCCTGTGCATCATCTTCAAGAAGTATAACGTTATAGCTACTCAGTATTTGAACAAGCCTGACTATGGCGAAAGAGAAAATACCTAGTTTTACACCAGAGCAGGGGTTATAATAATATTCATACACATCTCCCCCTGGTGTAAACACTGTGGTTTTGAGCGGTGCATATGGGTTGTTGAGGGGATGTAGATTGAGGGTCCCTGATCCATCGCTATATGTACAGGAACACGAATCAGTGGGCACACAAGTCCTCGCCGGTCCGACACATTCCCCCGGACATGCACAGATACTCTTCAAGCTGAATACCTTCCAATGAGAGGAAGTCGCATTAAAATATATGGATGATATGCCATAATATATTTAACATACATAAATTTAATGTCATCGGCCACGAATCTACGATACAAAGGATTGTTAGCGATATACTTGTGTAAATGCAATGAAACAGAACCGCTCTGTAACAAATTGTGACAAAATGCGAATCTTGTGAATAGTTAAGCAGCTATCTTGAACTGACGTGCAATCGCAATAGGTGAACATATACTCATACTAATATATGTTACCTAGTATAGTAATCCAAAGTTTACCGAGCAATGTACTCACAGATCTTCCATTGTGTTCGTGTAGATAGCGAAATTCGGGCTCCTCTCTCACAGACCTGTCGCAAGTCAAATGAACGTCTGCTATCCTGCACCAAAAGCAAAGAAAAATATGCTAATTACCTTCAAACTGCAACCCACTTAAAGGAGTACTTTACATTTTAAATATATTCTTATTGCTAAAATGTAATCGACTATTTTGCTGTCGTTGAGAGCTGTAGGGTATAATTGTTTCCGCTGAGTCTTGCCCAACTGAAGAATATTCGGAGCTGGACGGTGAACAAAAAGAGCGTCCCAGTCCCAGTCATTTATTCAGTGATTCGGCTGACTGACGATGCTACTGTGCTCATGAACATTTTCAGTATAACCAACAGCGAATGAACAAGAAGTGTATTTGATTAGCTTAGCATAGCTAGACTTAGCACTCGTCCAACAGTCTACACCACTAGACTTTTGCACACTCGCTACACACGCAAGAACACAACACATACATGTACCAATCTTACTGCCCAATCACGTCACATCATATGCTGTAAGCAGAGAGGAGATGGCCAATGCATTTCAGCTTGTCTAATGTACGGATGCAGGCTTGTATTTAATTTGCTTCTCGGGTGTTTAATTGAACTATTAAAATCATCCACTAGGCTGAAGATGGATTGACTGCATTCTTTCGTGCGAATTCCGGCACAAATTTCTATGACGTTGAATGACGTGTTTAGTTGAGTACGCTCAACCAAAAAAGTCGTGGTGAGCTACACATTTTCAATATTTGTTTTTATTTTCATAATATCCCCCTAATGTATTTATTATTTCCAACACGAATGCTGGTAATTACAGATTCATTAAAAAATAAGTACTCTTTTAAGTTACCTGTCTCTTTTTGTCCTCCATATTGTTCATCTGAACAGTCGTAATTCAAGAAAGATTGATACATTATAGGTCTTCGATTGGAACAACGCGTACCTGACAATTATTTGTCCACATGAGCATCATCTGGCGTTGCCGGCACTTCCTGAACCGGCCACGCTTCCCCCTTGCAAGAAACTAGTTGTCTTATATAAATTTGTATTTTATACCAACGTGGATAAGCAATAACAATGTCATACCCATATGGAAATTATTTATGGAAGGAGGATGCATCATTAAAATAGGATCATGTTCTCGAGGATCTTACAATTGGTACAGGCCAAATATGTATACCCAATGTGAAGTTCCTTCTAAACATTATCATGGAATATCCAGAAATTGTAATCCACGCGTCAGCGTTTTATATTAAATGTATAGGCAGTTAGACGGTTTCCTTCACAACGTCACATAATTATCTAGTGTATTCATCTCCCTACTATGGCTTAGTGCCATACTTTGAGAAGATCGTGACACGCTGGTCCAAAGCACCAAAATTGGCACACCCATCACTTGAGACATAAAGAGCAATATCAGAAGGTGTGCTCTTTGCTCTGGGCTTTGTGGTGCCCTCTGTAAGGCTATCTGAGGGGCAATATTGTTATTTAAAGAATAGTTAGCCTCCAAACAGCTTCGTTATTTTCATTATCCTTCAGGCTGGGAAGCTGAAACTTGCCACACCGTATCACTGGTCCAGGCGCTACCAGAAGCTACCGGCTATATGATGACCTCACAGTGACATCATATTCCAATAAAATGCCATTTTGTGGACCATTTTTTGGACCGATTTTTCCAATGTTTTATTTGTGCAATATTATTCGCTGAACCTGCCTGGTGAAAATAGTGAATAATCATCTTACTTGAGATAAAATACTTTTGAGCACTTTTACGAAGAAAAACACATTCATTTTGAAGGAATACTGTTACACACTTTCTGGTACACACTAATGTCATTCATTTTGAATTTACTCATAATGCTGTGCACCGAGTATGATGCAAAAGGCTCCAAATAACCTCAATATCATAAGCTATAACTGCTCTAAGTTACGGCTCTCAACGTTTATTCATTTTGGAGTATCAGGGAAAGTTCTTTTTAGTCCGGTGGCTTAAGGCCAGATTTTCACTTTATCGTGACAGAGTGGAATAAAGCACCAAATTTGGCACACGTGTCGTCAGAGGCACCGGGAACAATATCAGAAGGGGTGCCCCCGATTTCGAGGCCCAGGAGGCAATATGTGGCCCATTAGGGGCCCGGGGCCATTTTGGGTCTATAAATGGCAATTTTTATCCCAAAGATTTTCAAAACATCATATATTCGCCATCCTTCGGGGTAATTTCGACACTAATAGTATTGGCAAAGGTTTAGCGAGAAATGCAGAATAATCCAAGATGGCCGCCATAATGACGTTACAGCTACGTCAGAACCAAAATATGGTCAATTTTTGACGAATTTTCGGTCCGAAATTTTGAATTCTTTTTTTCTTTTTTTTGTGTTAAGTATACAGTAAATATTAGAAAATAATCATATATAACTGACTCAGATGGCTGACCTATGCCAAACTGGGTCAAGTTGGACCAGATCCTTATATATGCAATGAACTCGTTGGGGCTACCATACAACGAAACCCGTGACTGGAAAATGCATAGCTACCAAATGAAATGTGTCATACTAATATAGCGTTAGACTTTCATCTACACATTTTTGAATATGTTATTCGAAATTATTGCTGCTGAAGATGAAGTGGCTGCGCCAATGCGAAAGCTATGGCCTATTAAAGAGGGTCAATGCTGATTAAAGAGATTCCGGTTTTTAAATGAGCTGAGAAATAGGCAGCTAAAACGGCCGCATCCTCTGGAAAGTGGAACAGGGGACCGGCATCGGATGTGAAATATGTAACCGAAAATAAGCACGGTTTGCTTGAGCTGAACAATATCTAATATTATCAGTATAAACAAATGAACTGGTTTATGGGATATGTTATGCTTGAAGTTGCGCCTAATAATGTGCATACTTTGTAACGGGCCAGATTGATCGGAGAAAGAGACATCGTTATATTAAAGAACATTGCTATTGCAATTCACTAACGCGTAAGAATGCATGAAATGCTACCAAGATCATTGCCAGTAAAGAATCACATGGATACAATGTGGGGTATAGCATAAAATATCTTATAGAAAATATCCTTAGTTATGGGCAATCTGGTATCCAGCCGTGTAATTTTGACATGCCCGTAAGTAGCTTTTTTGCAAGGAATAACTGTGCAGGATCGTGTACTGCAGCCAAATTTTGCGCATAACTGATAGCCGATACGAATGTATACGCTGTGGAAGGTGCATACTTGTTGAAATGATAGAATGCTTTGAAGGAAACCAACTGTGACAATGAGATGAGGAATACCTTACTGGCACACTGACCAGTGTTATTGAGGAAATCTCTATATACTTGTCATGCGCGCTTGTATACTTTCAAGAAAGATTCAGCAAGGAACGACGTCAGAAGAACAACAGACAGGGTATTGGATGCGACGAGCGATTTCGTCAAGGCGCTAGAGACAGCGCTTCCTGTAATTGTAACCGCGAGAGTTTGTCAGAAATAAGATTGTTCCGAAATATGTTTTGATCTGAACAGAACGTCATTTCGAAGGCAGGCAACTACTAACTGACGAACTAATTTTCAACCACGGCCATATTATCACAAAGAGAGACGTTATGATTTGCCAGTTTATGGCCCCAAATTTTCACGGCAAGCACTGCTTGACCGTGATATGGGTCAGATGTGCTGGTCATTCTTGGTCTATCCACGCCAAACCCAATATACCAGCAGCGTCGAAACTGGATACCCAATTTGGAGAAAGAAAATTAATTTTTCGTTGAAAGACTCCAGGAATACAAACCAGGTATTAGCATAGGCTCTAGCTTTATTCAAGCGAATGTGATGGTGAGCCTGTGATACAACTTTTGTTAAATTCTATCAGGCAGCGGAGAAATGCCCTGCCGGGCACGACGACTTTACGGGCAAAATTGCGCGAGCCAATCAGAGACTGCAGTTCCACAAGTGTTACCTTTGTGCGGCGCGAGAATTCACCCAGCAGGCTTTTTAGTTTATGAACTTTGTCTTCTGGAAATGATGCTTTCATTGTTCTGGAGTCCAGTTGAATCCCATACATAACCATAGTAGTAGATGGGTAGTAGGTCTTAGCATGTTTGATTGAAATGCTCAAATACTCACACAAGTAAGTGAAAGTATTGAGAGCTATAGAACAGTGGCTAGCGCCATTTGCATCGACGAACATGAAGTCGTCCAGTATGTGGATGACCTCTGATGTGCCGAATTTTGTAGCCATAACCGATTGCAGAGAATGACTTGAGCTCTTTTATATCTTACAGGATGTAGAACATCCCATCGAGAGACACCGATACATAAATGCAGAAGGCATCATCTAAATAGATTTTAGCCAGCAAGCTTTAGTGGCCATGTTTTTGAACTAGTGCAATCGCGATATCTAATGTCTACATATTCAACATATCAGGTCCTGTTGAATCGCACCGTTAATAGACAAGGCAGATTTTCCCGGGTAAGATAATCGTGTATCACCCTAAAAGTATTAGGGGGATTTGGTTTAATGTCACACTCAAGGTTATTTCATTCATATGGTGACAGCCAGTTTTAATGATGGAGGAAGCTGGAATTCCCGGAAGAGAACTACCTCCGGCCCGTCGGCAAGTAAACTTTCGCACATGAAAGTCTCAGAGAGCTCGACCATCAAGAGCCCCTAAAAATATTAGGTTTCTTTCTGGGGAGTAAGCCTAATTTTTAGCAAGGCTTGTTGTCAAAAGGGGGAGTTTAGAAGAGACCAGCAACTCGACCTTTCGACAACTCTTTGTCTAATTTAGCTTCTACGATAGCAGGGTCTTGCATAGCAGATGAACGATTACGGGAGACAGTAAAGGCATATTTTCTCGAGTGTCAAATATCGAAACGGTTTGTGAAACTTGAAATAAGTAAATCTACCTCAGGGTAGTTACTGACAGTTTTAGCCTGATTCCAGTTGGTGTTGGAAGAGTAACTCCCTTTGCCGCTGGATTTACACATGCTAATTTACATGCAAGGAGCCGGGAAGAATCCAATTGGCAACATTTGACGTAGTTCACAACCGTGACATGTACGATAACCTGAAGTTTCATCCTTTGAAACAGATTTGTTTTAGTACCGATGATCAGCATTGAGGATGGGGCGCTGGTGGCCATATTGGATATGTATAGAAAAGAAAATAGCCAATAAAATGATCTCGTCAATCATAACAGAGCTACATGAACTGAAACCTCTCAATGGATTTATAAATATATATGATATATATATTAGCATATAAACAAACACACCAAACAAATAGTCGCCAACAGGAGGCTAATGTATGTATTATGGCGGCCATATTGGATTTATGCAAATTAAGGGCCTTCCACATCCTGTAGAAATGGGCACCCCTTCTGAGATCATTCCTTATGCCCAAATGAGTCTCTCTGCAAAATATGGTGCTTTATTCCAGTCAGTCACGATCTTGACCGTAAGCCACCGGACTATTTAGAAGGGAGGGTCGGGTGGCTGAAACCACTTATATGAATTAGGTTTACATAATCGCCGATGAAAAGGAAACAAACGCCCCTTATCCATGTAAAACTTGACAATTCAGCTTTTCATCTCGTAAAATGGAAAAAAACCGGAAATGCCCAAGACAGGACAGGTTAGTTTTTTGAGTATTCTTGCATTTTCGCGGTTTACCCAGGTTGAGACGTTTACTTCCTCATACGTCCCCGATGCTTATCCATTAACATTCGATGAGGTATTTGTTTGAGCTGATCTGTCATCGCAGCTCTAGAGCTAGCGTGTCAAATTCCGCTTAAGCCGGTGCTGGGGGCCGTGAGGATACTTCATGGCCATTTATATTCGCCAGACGTCAATTTTCCCCACCTCTTGTATATCGCTTCAATTTCAATCTTTCTACTATTAGGTTTGAGAGAAGAATAGCTGAGTTAAGAAGTGTTACACGGGCCGGGGACTTCAGTTTAGTTCTACATGTTTCTGTTTGTATATCTGTGGCCGCCGTATATAGCCGCATATTTTGGACGGAGTGGTACGAAACTTTATCTGAAGAGTGTTGGAGTCAGTGACGGTGAACCTAAAATGAAAACTCCCCAAAAGGGCATCTTACGCCTGTCGGAGGCCGGTTATTTTTATTGGAAGGCCGTGAAATTACATTGGGATAGCTTACAGAGCTAAATGGTCAGAGAAGGGATTCTAAAACCAAGAAGAAATCAAAAGGAAATTTAACGCCCAATGGGGACCGAGAACATGCAAATTACAAGTAACATGTCATAGCAGTTGTCTATATATATTGTCATTGAATGGCCACAACCGTGGGCGAATGTTCATGGGACTTTGTCAAGATAGCTGTGTGAAGATAGGGGCCCCGCATTATATTTTTTCGGTCAAAATGCTGTCAAACACTTTCACGACAGCTATAGGGATCTGAGTGAGTGAATAGACACAGAAAAAGGATGAGAAAGTGCATTTAACGCCTATAGAGGGGCAAGAACATGAACGCAACATTAAAATAACCCGTGTACTTCTATCCATCGCCATTGACATGACTGAGAGTGCTTAGGACGATTTCAGATTGAGAGGCAGACTGGGGCAGGGGTCTGAAACTGTATCTAATTTTCACTGGGTGAAAATACCATTACATTTACATGTGCATAGTTCAGCACCCGTGCACTACTCCAATTATATGCCGATCCTGCAGGCACACCATCAGAAAAATGATACTGAATAGGGAGGATCCGGTGTTCAATTGTTACTGTTGCATTCAGCTTCAACCCCTCCCCCATCTTTCAAATGAACTTTTCTATAATGCTCGGAACTGTTGAGAGCTGGCATTTTGTGTCTATATTGCAAATCACATTAGGGTCATTTAATTCTCGGAGGAGAGCATCATGGGTGAATTCAGAATGGATTGAACGGGGGTGTAGCTTAATTGAAAGTTGTGTTTTTGTCATATTTTCTTCAGTAATTGATGTATTTTTCTACGTGAGATCATTATAGAGGTCATCTTCAATTTTGTTACATTTTATGATAGCGCTGGAACGTGGCAAATTTCAGCTTCCTAGCCTCAAGGAAATCGAAAATCATAAAGCTATTGGAAAGCTAACTATTTTTTCAATGATAATATTTTCCCGTCGATGCCCTTTTGGGGGCCAGAGGGCGTAACACGGCCCAGAGCAAGGGGCAGCCCTTCTGATATTGTTCTGTATGCCTCACGTGATGAATGTGCCAAATTTGGTGTTTTGGACCAGCGTGTCACGATCTTTTTGTTAAGCCACCTCACTGAACGTTTGGTATTTGTGCGCAAACTTTACGCACTTGAGATGAAGATGTGTGATGTATATTGTCGCTGTGTAGATCACTCATGGAGCCTTGTGTAAGATATTCCTCTGATTACAGACTTATTGGATCAACTGAAATGGGGTTTTAATTTTATTTTGTAACTTTTCATTGTGTTGATTCAAAATAAAGATACCGGATGTTGATGTATCAAACCTGTGTTGCGACGAGTGATAATGTAGCACGACAGTTCGATCCGCTTTGGTGGAAAATCTGGCGGTGTCTGGTTCGCCGATCACTCTGGTCTCACTGATATGGGCACCAGAATACAAAGCCTCACAGACGGAGATATCAATACAAGTGTTCAACGGGGACTGTAACGGGAGAGTAAATCCTGAAAAGGCACAGAGATAGTTTAATTTTGAATACACACATGTTTGCCAAAATTCAGAGGGAAATCATTAAAAATGTTTCAATTTTGCGTACACCTTAAATAAAAAGTCTCTCAAATCTCTAAGTTTATGATTTTCAGAATTCAAACATGTTTATTCTAGTGTTAATCATCTAAATGCCGCATTTATTTTGTCTGGTTAGTGTGATCTCCAATGAATTTACCTGCACATGGATTATAGTGATACCGGACATTTCCAGTCAGGAATTCCAGGGGCTTTTCTGGTTTGTTGAGGGAACGTAGATTTACCATTCCCGAGCCGTCAGACATCTCGCAGGTACAACCATCTTTCTGATGGAAAAAATTAATCAATGTAAACGTAAAGAATTCAGGAACATGCTTAGAAGATGAAAGCTCAGAGTGGGATAAAAGAGGATTTGACCTCCCCTGAATAATATTTGCCTGAAACATGTATAATTGCGCTTAACCCTGGTCATTGAGTTACCACTCACTCACCGCTGACGTTTGTTTTAAATCGTTTTTGACGAGGACGCCTGTGATTATTTATATGATTGATTCCGTATAACGCCTTCAATTCATAAGGGCATAAGAGCTGGTTTCAATGCATACGGATACGAACCAAAGTCTGGTTTATTGATCATACGTATTGAATAAGACGATTGCCCTTCAGTTAAGGCCTCGATGGCACGGTTGGGAGCTGCATAAGTACAAGATAGTAATCCCAGAATCTTCGGAAGTAAGGCCATCGAGGATGCGGAAATATGTGTGCAAATATGGAGAGAGAACCTCCGGCAGGAGTCTATCGATGCGAATGTGTCCATACTTAACAGCAAGGCGGAAAATTAGTCATGCATGACCGGGTAAGTGGTGTTATAGACGATATGAGTTTGATTTCAATTGGAATCAATGTTTGGTTTCTTACGTGGAGTCTAAAATGGATTCTTCGCCGGATACAGTCATGTAATATTTCGATCATTGTGGTCCCGGAAAGGTAATTGTAATCGCATATGCTTTATCCGGGCTGTCTCAAGAAAAGACAAAGAACCGGTGACCAACATGGAACTGAATGCCCATATAGAACATCCACCCACTTCTGTTCTCCTATCAATTGGTTAATGCACCAGGTCAGAACACCGGATGCATTTTAAGTATTTTTTGGTACTATGAGACAAGACAGATCCACAATTGGATGATATTCAGACAAATCGGTGGTAGTGGAAAACCGGTGAGTTCGAATATTATCTGTACATTTTATGTAAATTCTTCAATTAATTAATGAGAACTTGCATTATTTACTGTCAATGGAAGTTCAATAGTTTCTTCAACCGGGAAGTAGTAACAATCGAGCACCCCGGTAGGTCTTATTTCAGTCAAATTGAGAATGGTGGACAGCCTGTTTTCATTCAGTCTAGGCGACCACTGACCTGTTGGGATTGAACACACTCCGAGAATTATTGATCTGGTTTCAGTGAAGTAGATTTCTTTCAAAGAAATCATGTAATTTAACGTGGTCTAGTACAATAATTAGCTCCTTGTAACCTAATGCATTCAACAATTCCTTTTAAATTTTAGTGCAAGCAAAACATACATCTCAGCCTGAATCGTGTTGATATAGACAGGATGTTTTTACTACTCAGTGATCGTTTAGCTATTGGCATATACACGTATATCTGCAATTCCTTATTACATATTATATAACAAAAAGATATAGTAGCAGTACTTAAAGGTGTAAGTGAAATCCTATAACGGAGTGTCATTTCATGTTCTCGTTTCAAGGGCGTTGAATGCCCAATTTGATTTTAGTATCGAATTAGAGATATGCAAGAGGAGGGGAAAAGTTGATGACGTCTGGCGATTAAGAAGCCCCTTTCCCCGATCCCATATCTCTCCTTAATTTCACGACATTTAAAAAAAAGATGATTTTTGTTTCATTTAGACCTCAATGACCCTGCATATATCAAGACAAAGTTTCATGACCTCCCGACTAAAGAATAGGCCGTTACGTGACGCCCGACAGACATATAACATGTAAATGTGCATTTCCACCAGACGTTACATGCCCTCTTTTAAATAATTTTGGGTTTGAATCACTTTCTCCTGCCAGTAGCTATCTTGACGAAGGTTCACGGCCTTTTGTCCCCAAAGAAAGTCCGACCCCTAAAAGGTAGTAGAGACAAAAAAAAAAGACACAAAAATATGCGACCTTACTTACATTACAATTATAACAAGATTGAACATTATCCGGATCAGCACGTTGGCATCATGATGAAGATAGATCAAAGGGAGATGGTGTGGCTCCTCTACCAGTTTGATTATATTTCGACATACCTGAACACAGGTGACTGGCACTGGAGTTGTGGTTGGGGCCGTGGTCAGAGTGGGGGTCGAAGTCGTAGTCGAAGGTATTCCTTGACAAGCCTCTTCTCCGGGACAGGCACATCGCGAGACTAACTCAAAATTATATGTGACAATGGGAGACTCGCCGAGAAAAGTAAAGGTGGATTCTGCATCATTGGTGCATGTAAGCTTGATGTAGGACTTCCTGTCCAGTGACCCACCGGAATAAAACAGGAAGATGTCCGAACTATTATGGTCGGTTCTGTGGACAAATCGAGTTGTTGACTGAAGACCACACGAATTAAAATCATTTATCGCCGTAGCGGATTGACAGACCGCTACATCCGATTCTCGACATCCTGCGAAAAACCCCGTACAAGGGTTATAATAATACTTATAAGTGATACCATTCACCAAAAAGGTTTCCGTTTTGAAAGTAGCTGTTCCATTCGTACTGGACAACGAAGTCAAATTTAAGACTTTTCCGTCGATAAAACGACATGAACAAGAGTCTTGCTTCAAACAGGCATCTGTGTCAGATGTCACAATGACAATCATACAAAATAATCCTGCACAAAACAGAAATCTCTCTCCGGTCTCCATGTTAGGATAGGTCAGGTATCTATGGTTAAATGAGCCGTGTTTTAATCAGTTCTCTACATCTAACACCTGTCAAATATCCCACACCTCCAAACCCTATGTATATTATATTGTGCTCAATCTTAATTGGACGAAAGGGTGTTAGATCGCTATTCCGATAAAGCCTGACAAGGGCATGGGAAATCGTACGACAGGTTCGTACCACCTTATCATAAAAAACAGAAAGGAAAAACAAAGCTAAAAATCCGAACAAGCGAGAAACAGAATAGGTTTAATCTTGTGTGTATCCAGCTGATGAATGCGTCAATAAGTTGACCATATTTTTGCATCCTATCCTAAACAAAATGTCTATATTCTATATGAGCGCAATCTTAACGTTTTTAACGTTCCCTCGTATGGTCGTACCACTTTGAATTTACTTCCGACAACCGTTTCTGCAATATATCAATCACGCTTGTGAACAGGGTTGTTTGTTCCAATCCCGCTAATGACAATTTTATTATTTCTCTCTTAAAACTCAATGGTTTCTCTTTGTGCACTTTTATTTCTCATGATGTGTCGATTTTGAAACATTTCCTTCACATAGATTGTTACATGTGCGTGCCATTGACATGTGATAGACACTAGCTTGTTCTTCCAAGACATAAATAACGATTACTTCACATACATGTGCGCGTATTAAACATCAGATTGTTTCTCCATCAGAGTGGTTCATGTGTGAAAGTATGCCAAGTACATGCCGACGGGCGGTGATTCTCACTGGGTACTCCGGTTCCCCCTCCCACATTCAAACTGATTGTTACCATATGAGTGAAATAACCTTGAGTGTGACATTAAACAAAATACTCCTTCCTCCATCGCAGACTAACAATTACTCCACACGTACATGTAATACACACTAGCTTGTTCCATCATCACAGCCTACCAATTACTCCACAAAGATAATTACATGTAATAGACACTAGCTTGTTCCATCATCAGAGACTACCAATTACTCCATAAAGATAATTACATGTAATAGACACTAGCTTGTTCCATCATCAGAGACTACCAATTACTCCATAAAGATAGTTACATGTAATAGAGACTAGCTTGTTCCATCATCGCAGACTACCAATTACTCCACAAAGATAGTTACATGTGATAGGCACTAGCTTGTTCGATCATCACAGACTACCAATTACTCCACAAAGATAATTACATGTAATAGACACTAGCTTGTTCGATCATCACAGATTACCAATTACTCCATAAAGATAATTACATGTAATAGACACTAGCTTGTTCCATCATCAGAGACTACCAATTACTCCATAAAGATAGTTACATGTAATAGAGACTAGCTTGTTCCATCATCGCAGACTACCAATTACTCCACAAAGATAGTTACATGTGATAGGCACTAGCTTGTTCGATCATCACAGACTACCAATTACTCCATAAAGATAGTTACATGTGATAGGCACTAGCTTGTTCCATCATCAGAGATTACCAATTACTCCACAAAGATAGTTACATGTGATAGGCACTAGCTTGTTCGATCATCACAGACTACCAATTACTCCATAAAGATAATTACATGTAATAGACACTAGCTTGTTCGATCATCACAGACTACCAATTACTCCACAAAGATAGTTACATGTGATAGGCACTAGCTTGTTCGATCATCACAGACTACCAATTACTCCATAAAGATAATTACATGTAATAGACCCTAGCTTGTTCCATCATCGCAGACTACCAATTACTCCACAAAGATAGTTACATGTGATAGGCACTAGCTTGTTCGATCATCACAGACTACCAATTACTCCATAAAGATAGTTACATGTGATAGGCACTAGCTTGTTCCATCATCAGAGATTACCAATTACTCCACAAAGATAGTTACATGTGATAGGCACTAGCTTGTTCCATCATTGCAGACTACCGATTACTCCACAAAGATAGTTACATGTAATAGACCCTAGCTTGTTCCACCATCACAGACTACCAATTACTCCACAAAGATAATTACATGTGATAGGCACTAGCTTGTTCCATCATTGCAGACTACCGATTACTCCACAAAGATATAATTACATGTGATAGGCACTAGCTTGTTCCATCATCACAGACTACCAATTACTCCACAAAGATAATTACATGTAATAGACCCTAGCTTGTTCCATCATCAGAGATTACCAATTACTCCACAAAGATAGTTACATGTGATAGGCACTAGCTTGTTCGATCAACACAGACTACCAATTACCCCATAAAGATAATTACATGTAATAGACACCCGCTTGTCCCATCATCAGAAACAACAACTACTCCATAAAGATAATTACATGTGATAGATACTAGCTTGTCCCATCATCACAGACTACCAATTACTCCACAAGGATAATTACATGTAATTTTTTTTTTTTTTTATAATTGATATTTTATTTGGCTTTTCATATAATGGACAGGACATATACAGCATGTATACAGCATACAGACAACACACATACGCAGCTTAGGTTTGTTCTGCAAAAACATTGAAAACATCACAAAATTGAGGAACGCATTTTTACAATAGCATCAATTAATAGTACAATATACTAGTTTTTTCCAGATTTGTCATCAATTCCTAGATTTAACATTGATTAAAGCAGCCATATTGATATATATCTGTATGCATATTCTTGCAAAATACCTAGGATTTCAATAATAAATGTAGTGTCGACCAATATTGATCAAAAATATGCCTTTCACAATTTTTATATCTGATATATCTGTCTAATTCATATGCTGATTTAAGATCTTTTTGAATACTTTCGAAAGTTGGCAATTTCTTAGCTGCTTTCATCCTGTAAATTGAAAATTTTATCACTGACATAGCATAGTTAAGTGGTTTATTTCGCGTTTCTAAAAGTCCAAAAATTACTTTCTTCGGCGTGAATGAAACGGGAATACCCACAGAGGCGAACCACTGCTCTATGTGTTGCCAAATAGGTTTTATATGTTCACATTCCCATAATAAGTGGAGGGTTGTCTCGGGGTTTTTATTACAAAAAGTACACCTACTACTAACAGTAGGATCAATCTTTTGGGCAAAGATATTGGTTGTCAGAATTCTATTCAGAATTCTATATTGAAACCATTTGAGCTTTACGTCTCGGTACTTAGATACATGGATATTAAAAGTTCGCCATTCCCTTTCAGTAAAAGATTCTCCAAGAATTTTTTCCCATTTTAAATGAGCAGTCGATTTAGTAAACTTTGTGTCTAGTAAGGTTCTATAGTAAGTTTTACAACCTTTTCGGACGCTCAATAAAGACGAAACATGGGGTGGAATCAGCGGAGTTATTGTTTGTTTCTGTAAAGATAAAATTCCTTTTTTATTTGCCGCCTTTTTTATTGCCTGGCATACAGATATATACTCCAAAAAGTTTGATCTGCATAGAAAGGTTTTCCTGAATGTATCAAATTTTAGGAATGTTCCGTCGGCTTCCAAAAGATCATTAACGAAACGGACACCTTTTCTATCCCAATCGGATAAATAAAACGATTTGTTATCTATGGTAACATTCTCATTATACCATATTATCTCATTGGAAAATATATGGCTCGCTTTGTAATCTAGTTTTGCTTGAAAATCGGCCCATGCTACAAGAACGTCCTTCCAGAAAAGATTGTCAATATATGGGATGACGGTTTTTCTTAAGAAAGCAGAACCGACTGTCACCATGCTTTGGTTTTGTGGCATATACAGTAGGACTAGTTTTCCCCATTTAGGATTATTCAGATATAATCTTCTAATCCACGATATTTTTTGTGCCTGGATGACGAATTTTATTACCGGGATATCCAATCCTCCATCTTCTACAGTTTTGGTTGCCATTTTCCTGGAAATTTTGTCTGGTTTAGAGTTCCATACAAACGCGAAACAGCTTTTTTGAAATTCTTCTATCATTAGTTCAGATGGATCTGGGAGAGCTGCAAACATGTGATTTAGTTTTGACAAAAGTAAGCTTTTCAGAATAACAACTCTACCTATTGGAGTCAGTCCACGTCTTGACCATATTCTCATGGCAGAAGAAATATCCTTTAATTTGTCTTTATAGTTTCTCTCCACCATTTCAGCTAGGTTGTGGGTGAAAACCAGTCCTAATAATTTAAAATCGCCTTGTGACCAATCCAAATGCCATTTTGTTTTCAACATTATGTTGGATGTTTTAAGTGAACCTATTCGAACAATTTTTGTTTTGTCTACATTCATTTTTAAACCTGAAAAATTAGCAAAATGTTCCAATGTTTCCAGACATGAATTTAAACTCTTGAGGGATCCGTCTAGAAAAATTGTAGTATCGTCAGCATATTGGGACAGAAGGAATTCCTCATCTCCAATCTTGATACCCTTAATATTTGCATTGCCTCTAAGCATTGCTGCTAATATTTCGGCACAAATGAGAAAAATGTACGGTGATAATGGATCCCCTTGGCGACAGCCGCGTGATATGTCGAAGAACTGAGAAGCAAAGCCGTTAACTAACACACATGTCTGAGCGTTTTTGTAGAATATATTTATCCATTTTTGTATAGAAGGGCCAAATTTGAAATATTCCAATGCCTTTTGTATAAACGACCAATCTACAGAGTCAAACGCTTTCTCGAAGTCTATCAACATTAACAAACCTGGTATTTGGTGATCCTCTGAATATTGCATTATATCATATACCAGCCTTGTGTTTTCACCAATAAATCTCCCAGCCATAAATCCTTTTTGATCCTCGTGAATTATATGTGGCAAACTAGTTTTTATTCTTTGTGCAATAGCCGCAGATGCAATTTTGTAGGTAATATTTAATAATGATATAGGCCGCCAGTTTTTAAGCAGATGTTTTGCTTTACCCTCTTTAGGGAGACATGTTATAATTCCTCGTTGTTGGGTTACAGACAGAGCACCATTATCGTATGCAAAATTCAATGACTTAATTAAATAACTACCTAAATCGATCCAGAAAAATTTAAAAAACTCTGCAGTGTATCCATCTGGTCCAGGACTTTTATCATTCTTCATATTTTTAAGAGCCGACAAAATTTCTTCCTTGCTTAGCTCTCCCTCCATAGATTCTGTCTGAATTTTACTAAGTTTCGGAACAGTGTCACCTAACAAACCGTCTATGTCTACCGAGCAAACGTCTTTCTTTGTATACAATTTCTTATAAAAAGTTTTAGTTTCTACCAGTATTTGGTCTGTTTCTGTAAGTATTTCATTTTTTGAGTTTTCTATCCTCGTTATTGCCTTATTTAGGTAATTTCGATGTTCTAAGTTTAGAAAATATTTTGATGGTTTTTCGCCTTTTTCTGACCATCTGGCTTTCGCCCTTATCATCATTCCCTCGACCCTACTTTTATAAATTGATTCTAATTTTTTATTGGTTTCCTCTATATCATGTATGACACGGCGTTTCTCATCGTATTCTGTTAATTCATCTACTTTACTTTCCAATCTCACAAGATCCTCCTGCAACTTCAATTCTTCTTTCTTTTGTTCCCTTTTTTTATGCGAAGAGTATGATATAGATTTGCCTCGTATACCCAGCAGTATCATTTCAAATAGTAATTGATCGTTGATTGTTAGCTCCGATGTTTCCACTGGGTTTGTGTTATCAGTTCTAGTGTATTGTTCTACTGTGTCCATTATTGAACCTTTAACAAGCTCTACATAGTCTTTGTCTTTTAGAAGTGAGTTATTAAATTTCCAAAATCCTTTGCCTTTTTTAAAATCTGTAAAGGAGAGTGATAAGCTGACAAGTGAATGATCTGATCTATAGCTGGGATGAATGTTGGAACATTTTACTCCGTGTAACAGGTTACGAGATGTCAAAAAAAAGTCGAGGCGCGATTGTTTAAGTGGAGTTGGCTGTCGCCAAGTATATCTTTTCACCTCCGGGTTAAACTCACGCCATGGGTCTACTAAATCATAATATTCCTTTAGCTCCAAGACCCTTTCTCTAGCTTTTGGATGGTTTACATGGATATAATTAAAGGTATCAAGATCTGGGTTTTGCACTAAATTCCAATCGCCACAAAGGATATAATGCTGACTATTCCATTCGTCTAATATTGTTTGGATATTGTCGAAAAAATCTGGGTCATCTTCATTTGGGGCGTAAATAGAAACTAAAGTGAATGTTAGTTCTGGCATTTTAATTTCCAATATTAGATAGTTACCTTTTTTTGTATCACGCCGTACTCTCAAAACTTCGAATTCAAAATTGTTGTTAAATAAGATTGCAACACCTCTTGAGTTATTAGAGTATGGGCTGATATATGTATCATAACCCCATTCTGTAGATACGTATTTTTTCATTTTTCGAGTGAAGTGAACATCCTGTAGGCAGTAGATGGACATTTTTTTATCACGGAGATGTCGAAATACGTCAATTCTTTTCTGCTTATTATTCAGTCCTCGACAGTTGACTGATGCTATTGTTATCTCTTGATTAGACGCCATTTAATGGAGGGAAAAATTCTTGTGAATTCCAGAAAAATGTACACAAGACAATAAAGACAGTTGATGTTTTTGCATATACCGTAATAAGTTTAACTTTCACTGAGCTGTACGCTGGTATGGTGTTCTTAATGTGTATGTCCTCTTCTGTCGAAAAAACCAAACTATTCAAAGCATGAGATATCAAAAGCAATGAATAAAAATACAAATTACAAAAAGTAAATTTACTTTCAGGCATCCTCAAAATAAAGGAGTTTGCCTGCTCTGTCGGAGTGTGCAATATATACAATACAAATTCCGTTAGGCTGGTCAAACATGACATGTCCGTGTTGGTCCCATACGGGCCTCCCACCAGGAAAAATAGGAAAGCTTGGACAAGTTAAATGTAAAAAATGGATAATAATAATAATGGTAATTGAAGTAGAACAGATACGTTTTAACTAAATTGTTCAAAGTTGATAAAAAGAATGAACCGTTGCAACTTATGAGACAAAAAAAAAAAAAAAAATAGGAGTGGTGGGAGGTTTTCTGTGGACAATACACCTTTGCATTCCATGATATTGGTCCATTGAAACAAATAGGTCGGTGTTATTGTAAACTCTATTATGATTCTATATCCAATAAATATTTAAAGTATGATATTCGATATATTAGAATCATCACAATATTTTATATTTACCACCAACATGGACTGAATAATATACGGTACCAACACTAAATCTGCTGAACAAGTGTACATACTTTACATGTTACTGAAGATGAAAATATTCACATCCATGACGTGCAGAAATTTCCCGATTTAATTGGAAACGAAAAGGCGAGAAAAAAATCAGTGTAGAACTAGTGGCATTATATGATGCAGTCATACTTGAGCATCCGTCACTAGTAACTTCATTTTAGCAAAAGATTTAGCAAAATACAAAGTATTATGAATCTAATGTTTATAGAGTCAAACTAAATTGGGTATTCATTGCACTGTACACATGGAAAACATTCGGCTATTGAAATCATGTACATTTCTTGAGTGAGTGTACCTGCTATCGAAATGGACATTGAAAAAAGGCGCGAAACTAACCGGTATACTCGTCGTCCTAAAATAGGAACAACTTACGTAACCGTTTAGCTGTTGTAGGACCTTGAAATTAACATTTATATTTAAAGCTTCCGTGTTCTACAGTCAAGCTATATTTGAAGATAGTATACCCTGTGCACCACGTAGATTTCTGGTCAATATTGGACTCAAATTTATCAAATTGGTTTGATCGCCAGTGCATAATACAATCAACTAACCAGTTTCCGCTTGTAATGATTACTAATTCTTTAATTTAAATTATGTTTCCCGCCAATATTTATTGAATGTGTAAATACTCTAGCATCATCAGTACTTAAAATTCACAACTAACTTGGTCAGTCAGACAACAGAGAAAAATATACATTCTCTAACAATCAGTGTATGTACAATGACAAACATATCAGTAATGAGTCGATTGAAAATGTGTGTATGACATATTCCCTATACACGCTTTACGTGTTGGTGAAGATAATATTCATTAATATTCACCTCTATGAAATGCAAAGTATTATTCAATGTTTACACATTCAAACTAAATTGAGTACCGGCATTCATTTCACTGACTGTACACACGGAAGTATTCGGCGATCAAAACAGTGCAAATTCCTTGAGTGCATATACATGAGCACTGTAATCTTCGAAAGAGACATTGAATAAAGACACAAAAAAGCGGCGTTTTCCATAATTTTCTGATGATGGAACAAGCTAGTGTCCATTACATGTATAATTACATGTAATGGACACTAGCTTGTTCCATCATCAGAGACTACCAACTACTCCACAAAGATAATTACATGTAATGGACACTAGCTTGTTCCATCATCAGAAACTACCAACTACTCCATAAAGATAATTACATGTGATAGATACTAGCTTGTCCCATCATCAGAGACTACCAATTACTCCACAAAGATAATTACATGTAATAAACACTAGCTTGTTCCATCATCAGAAACTACCAACTACTCCATAAAGATAATTACATGTGATAGATACTAGCTTGTCTCATCATCACAGACTACCAATTACTCCACAAGGATAATTACATGTAATGGACACTAGCTTGTTCCATCATCAGAGACTACCAACTACTCCACAAAGATAATTACATGTAATAGACACTAGCTTGTTCCATCATCAGAGAACATCAACTACTCCACAAAGATAATTACATGTGATAGGCACTAGCTTGTTCCATAAAAAGAAAGCAATATATCTTGAATAATAACTGAGAGCAATAGGGGAATTAGACGATGTGCCATAATGAGAACCAGGAGTGTGAATGGTTTCGGGAGAATCCATGTGGTATCACCTGTGCTGTTTGATATGTATTAGTATCATGATTCCCATATGATTCATTTTGATGTTCCTGGGTCTCATTTGGGATATTACAGCGTTTCGTGACGATTTTTATTAGCTCCAAATCATGGGCCCACCCTTCCACCCTGATTAATTGCCCATGGCTGCAAAGTTTTTTTTTCAATTTAACGTTTGTTTGATTTTCAGAGGGTTAAGATTGTCAAATGTTCTTAAAAAACTGTCCGATATATTTGACAGTGTGGATGCAAAAAATATCATTTTCATAAAAATGTCTTTTCTGAATAAAATGCGAGACTGTTAGTTAAGAATGCACTAAGCAAATTATGAAATGAAATCGCTATCATTAAAATAATCATGCGTATCGCAATCTTAAAAAGCCACAGCAACAACAAAGTAACATTCACACATGAAGAGACTGCTAACAGTCCATTCTGTCTTCCCAGATTACATTATCTTACCTTGGAATGCTCATAGACTTTCACATTTGGGATATTTCACCCGCATGAAATTGTTGTAGTCTTTGCCATATTGGATAAATATTACCATAGGAATAAGTGAACACAGCCAGAACACAAAGTAGGATCTAGGATAGGAAACTTCACAAATCTAACGTAAATGCAGAACATAATACATATAGGATTACACAGTATCAACAAACACACAACCCACAACAGACATAGTGAAACAAAGAAGAGTGACTGACCACTAATTAAACTATAGTCAACAGAATTCCTCTACGTGTGTTTTTTTAATTAGCTGATCGTTTGAATATGAATGTGGAGTGGCGGCATTGGGGAATATGGTAAAGTAACCTATGTTTATCTGCGTTGTAAACTTCACTCTGGCATCGCCTGTACTTTCAATTTTCCATGCTGTCTTTAGCCCCGTAGCGGCCACACATTCACGCAGTGTAACACGAGTTTTAACTTTTTTCCTTCGCACTCGTTCGAGTTCGCATATTGGCGCGAGATATGACCGAGTTAGGTGTACTGTTTGGTGTGGTCAGGTCGAAGGACATATTCTCCATTGATATGTCCAATAGTCCAAGAGAGACCTCACACAGATAAAATAGCCCAACCATGAAAGTTAAATGTTTTTCATCGCGACTACAAGATACAAGAAATTTACTGATCCTTACAACTGACCCTTACTGATCTCAGTGTCTTGGCTTGTGATTGCTATTTTGTGGTAAATTCAGACCGTTCGGATTGTTTTACGTTTTACTTGAATTTGGAAATGATTTTCATTCCAATAGTTTCATAATTTTTACTGTTTTACTACAGTTTATTGCAGTGTGAATATTTTCATTTCATAAAGGCCGAATTGGTTATCAACACATCACATCATAAGCATTACTTTTTCGAGAACTTTGGATATCATAGTAGCCAGAGCTATTGGCCGGTAATTATCAGTGTTTATAAGATCCCCAGATTTACTCTTAACAATAGGTACAAGAATAATGTCAGTTTTGTGGGTACATGGCCATGAATAAGCATTCAATTCATCATCAATTCAAGTAATACACATATTTGAGGATCAGCGTACGTGAAATGTTCTGTAAATGTTCAATTTTGAATTTCGTTTGGAGTAATTTTGTCTATTATCATACAGGGATCATCACAAGTGAGTATAGCTCTTTTACTTCACATTTATTTCTATCAGAACTCACAGTGTTTAGCAATCCACAAAAATGATCCTTCTACATATTAGCTACAGCATTTTCACCATTAGCACCACCTACATATAGAGCAATAGATGTTTCTCAGTAGATTCTTTATTACCAGAATACCAGAATGAAACTAGACATTGTTGGTACAATGACACGGTATTTCCATGACTTACCCCAAGCGTATCCTCTCGCTGTAGCGGGATGTGAACTAATGCAGAATTAGAAAACATAATGTAATAAAACGCCATATATGATATAATGTCTATATTATGGATGGAACCTTGGTTATTCGTTTCAGTTACATTGCGCTTGCTACACAATTCAGGTGGTTTGCTTTGTTTTAAAGCAGAGATAAAGTCCTGCGGATATCTGTACACCAATTCTGAGTGGCGCTACAACATGATACGGACCGATTGAATCATATCACTTGGCAAATTGTTGTTAAAGTCACCTACTTAGCTGACATTATACCTGTATGACTGAGTTGAGCCGTAGTATCTCCAATACAGGAGCGCAGATATAAGTATATAAGCAATGCCTCGTTCTGTAGTTGATTCCGGCCGCTTTACACAGCTCGGTAATAACGCCGCTTACCATATATACATTTGCCATATCACAGCAGTAGATAAACGTATTACTATATGGTCAGTCGTCCGATTTGCTACATACATTGAGTCGAAAGTTTTTTCCGAATGCTTAATTTGCTTGCGAGGGCCTTAGCTCGTAATATTGATATCTTTTTAACAAGTGCTACGAGCGCCAAACGTTCATTCTCAACCACCGAATGCCTATTCTATTCCATTGTATTCAATTAAATTATAAGGAAATCCGATATCGCCTATGTAACTCGACATCAATTGAATTGCCTACATATGATCATCACCTAAACATTGCTGCGTTGAAATTAAATTCATGTCGTGTTACATATATTATATCGAATGATAAATGAACACCCACCATTTAAGGATTGAGTGAGTGAGTGACTGAATCTGATTCAACGTCGCTTTCAACACTTTCATCATTATTTCTATCATATCAACACGTTTGGTTTCTATTCCTTTTCACACCCGAAAACCACACGGCTATAGGGTTCTATTGCTTTTAACGCGCGGGACCCGACTGGTGGGGTCCTATTTCTTTTCACATTCGGGAAACACGCGGGTGCCTCAATTAATCGCGTCTTACGACAAGCTATCAAACGGGCCGAGGCCTATTCTCACCATGACCTGGAGTGTTCAAGACGACACCCTAGGGCAATCCCGGGAGACCCACAGGGCCCCACTATTCAATTATCAAAGATGCATAATCCATCATGGCCTAACGTGGATCGTCAGATATTTCATTCTAAACACGACGTTAATTTAATCTCGGTCGCGGGGTGACTTATTTAGTACATTCAGATAGTCCTAAAAGATTTGATTTGGTACGTCGGGTTAAATACAGAACTTCGTACTTCATCCCCCGGAAAATCGCTTAACCCTATCTGGCCTGGGGGGGGGGGGCGGGATTATGGACCAAACTTTCTCCACCATCTCTCCAACGACAAAAAAATAAAATGAAAGCTGCCCCTCCGCGACTTTTCAGTTTATCATATTGGGGTCATTTTGTGTCTATTTTCATAGCCAGCCGAGTAGAGGATCATGGGTACGTTCAACATGGCGGCCATGTGGGGTATCAGAAAAGGGAAGTTTTCGTCATTTTTCTTCCAAATTCTTGCTTTTCTTCCAGGAAAATTGCACAAACTTTATTTTATTTCACATAAGGCTATTATCTACTAATTTACCATGAAGTGTTTGCAAAAAAACCACATTTTGTTAAGAAAACACATAAATAAACTAAAAAAAAATCTGCCCCCAAAAAAAATTGAGAAAAACATGCTTCACTTACATCATCAAAGCGCCCATTTTGGATTTTTCTTACATTTTCTGGTAGACATCGACCCAACGGTATAGTGTGGTAAGTTTCAGGCTCCTAGCTCAACGGATAACGAAACAATATTTGGAGGGGGGGGGGGATTTCGAGACCACCCGAGGTTGACGAATTTTTGTTTTCTTTCATCTTCACTTCGAATTGATCAGTTAATCGAAATATTATTCATATTTATATTTACGTGACCAAAATATTTTTTTGAGTCATACCTTTGTCGCGAGGAAAAAGGATTTTTTGTACAGGATTCCTTTGAGATATCGTTTTTGAGAAAATCAAGTGAAATCCTTTTCACGTTTGGTGATATTCAAGATGAAGTTCAAATTGGATCGTTTCGTAATCAATGCCAAAAGACAGACAATTCAGTGTTTCACAATATCTCATTGTTTACTGACTGTCAGTTTGATAGATTTTCAGCAAATGGAAGCCGTATTTTTGAATTTTGCATGCTTACCATTCTAAAGGTAATGGTCGTTGTCGAGTCCGGACACTTGCGACCAAATTGTGATGTGGCATATGTCACATGGTCCAATTTGCAGTCTGATTGGAAAAGCCGTTCAAGTGCTGACCCCTAAAGTTTCACGTTCTACTGCGACGAATCTATATGTCAACGGTCAAATTCAAGATGATTTTCTTTTAGGTCATAAAATTGTCCATTAACAGTAGAAGAATGAACGCCGTGGCTGGTTTCCTTATAAAATGACAGTTTTTGGAAAATATTAAAAGGGTGATTACTACTCTTTCTTGTTATATAGCAGATTGAAAATAAAACTACAGCATGGCTATACATAGGACTTACGAATACTCTAGTATCTTGCAGATCTGCTGTTTCGATTGTCTGCACACCGACGACACGAAAAACGTCACCAGGGAAGAGAACCCCGAAACTGTTCTTCTGACCTACTTAATTTATTGACTCAGTGTTGCGAATTTCTTAAAACACTTACATTCCAAATCTCAGTCAGATACTCTTATCCGTTTAGTCGGTATTCGCAAAATGAATTTTGACTTTGAGAGCTTATAGGTCAAAAGGTCAATGTCAAAGTCATGTGTCGAGACAACCATGCGTGACCTAAGACAGCTGCCTATACGTGTGCCCAATATCTAAGCAGTACATAAAATCGTTGAGGTTGTTTTGCTCTGTACAAAAAATTGCTCCGAAAATTGGAATAGAATAACAATAGGTATTTCCAGATGACATGGAAATACCTAATAATCCTTCCTGGCAAACTGGGTAGCGAGCTTGTCTGCTCTAATTTGTGCTGCATGTTTTTGACAGAAACGCAGTGGCTATTTAAATGGTGCTCTAGATTTAGGAATGATATCATCCAGTGCACCAGTCCCCAGGATTATAAACTCACTTACACTCTTATGCTTAGAGATAGGCTCACTATATCTAGTAATCTAGCATAGCATATCTTCATAAAAGTTATCTAGGGCTTGACAATGCTGTTCGGTTAGCTTACAATTCAAATTACCGCATATAAGAGAAAGAATTGAAAATCCCAGTGTGAAGCGGTTTAACTAAACTCAAAATAAATAAAGCGACTACTGCAATACGATACATAGTGTATTCTCTTAGCTTTCGAAGACAGTTGTCTTTGAAAGCTAAGAGAATACACTATGTATCGTATTGCAGTAGTCGCTTTATTTATTTTGAGTTTAGAATGAATTGAAATATCAATATTAGACAATTCTAATTTAGTATCAGCAGTATATTGATGTTTAGTCCATGTAATTGTTCTAGCTCCATAACAGGTAACATAAGTAGAGGGGATGGAGTGCGGTATATTAGCAAAGTCAACATCAAACAACAGTGTTCTATGATCAGACCCAGATATAGATGGCATTTTTAAAGATTGTCACCATAACCAGTATGACGAATGTGCCAATTACTGGTTTTATAGCACCTTTGTTAACGGCGCTGGAAATTGGATAAAATGTACGGTACGTATATCTATTGGAAGAGCGTGCGTTCTACCAGTGGCCTACCACACGGCTACCTCACATTCTCTCATCATCAAATGGGTCGATCTACTATACTATTGATGAGCCAACCCAGACATCAACGCCCCTCAAACAATAAATGATATATTCCACTCAGAAATTCACTCCAATCCAGTTCAATATTGACTGGAATGTTAATCATTTGAAAATACACACTTTCATGAATAAATTAGGGGTTTGTGGACATAATATGTACAGAGAAAACTGATTTGCTGTTCATGCCTAGCAAATGGGTACACTTCGGTAACATTGAAAGGTTTTTACATCCTTTCATCTGAATACTCATCCGTTGTAATATCCTATGTCTGGATATTTTTTACGTATTTCCTTGTATGCGCAATTCGTGCCCAATCAATAAACATACCCGGTATATGCCGTAAAACATAAGGCGTCCAAATTCTCCTTCGAATAACCTTTGGGAATATCCACATACACCATTGTGCGTTTATTCGCGAATGAAGGACTGGTTCACTGTGAACATTTGCCATATACATTGGGTTGATATCCACCTTTTTGGGAAGGCTGGCTGAAAAATAAGATATTCAGAGAATGTAAACCCTCGCCCACGCTGGGTGGTATTACACATGTTTGAACATTACTTGTTCAAAGATGTAATCAGTCTCAAATCTAGGTTGGAATCGATGTCTCTCAAATTCCGCGAAAAAGTGACATATGTTACGACAGGTACAAAATAAAACACATTTTACCGCAAAAATATAAACTCGTTTCTACCATTCACGAGGAAATAGAAGGAGTTGACCTTTTCGGCGGCCTTGTCGACAAGCGCATATATACACGTATGATGAATTTTGCCTTCGTATGCTTTGCCACTCTACTGAACATTTGGCACGAGCCATGACGTTATTCCATGGCTGCAGCTGTTCAGCATTCAGATTCGCGAGCTTCGCTACATCACTCAAACGTGCAGAACATATTCAATGGCGAATAGAAAGCCCGTAGAAACGGACGGAAGTTTAAAATTCTCGGACACGATATTGTTGCATTCGTGGTATATGACGATCCCACTATCATCAGATGTAATATCTATGAGGGTTTAGCAAACCTCACTGATGAAAATGCACAGTGGAAAGCTTATAGAAGCCAACGATTTTGAGGCTGATTACATCTTTAACTATGGGCGATATACATCCATTTGAATATAATTGTATTCTTCGTTTAAGAATGAAGGTGCAATGAAACTTTTGCTACGACTTTAACCGATAATTGGCTCGGATGTAATGATCAGATTGAGTCATTAGCGCATGCACTTTCGTCTCTGTGATTTTGAGTATTTCTGGGGTTTAAAGCTGGTGTTATTCCAGATTTCTTGTGTGATATATTTCGCGAATGTTTTTGGCATCTGTGCTGTTCGCAGCAGTTCTTTTGGTCTTTGCCAGCCCGGCTGGATTGACCTAGATAACCATCTTCCTTGTGTAAATTTCTAAAATTGTTTTAAACTGTTTTTTGTTGTTGTTCGAATTAATTTTTTCTGGAGCTCCCCAGGTGGGAGTTTTGTTGTGACCCTCCCTAATTATAAGTTTGAGTCTATAATATTTGTTATCCATTTCTCCAGTGCTATGGCACACAAACCGTTTGAGAGGCCACTGAGCCTAAAACCCTTACGACTGAATGCTGCTAAGCCGATTGATATTTGGCGTTTTTTAAAATTGTCTGTCCGATCAGGGCCAATAATCCGTTAATGCTTATTGCAGGTGTCAATGGATATCTGACAAAGGATTGTGACCCTGCGAAATAAACAGGCCAAAGATGTTCTTTTCTCAAACGGTATCTTGGAATGTCAAGATCAGTGTGGTCGCTTGGAGAAGGTCGCACCCACGAAAGTACTTGTCAAAATAAAATGCCCTTTGGATATGCCATACATCGACATTATACATATATTTGATAAATATGATGAAGTATCATGACATTTCTGACGAGTACTGTACCTTTGACAGAGATTTGGAAACTGGGATTCGGAAGGTGTGGATGTCGGGCATCAAAACCACTCATCCCTCTACAATTATGCTTGGAGATTTTAGACATCCTGTTTGGTATAAAGGTCAGGTTAAGACCTGTTACACCTGCGGAGAGGAAAATCATGTATTGGGATTGCCCATTTAAGGTTAAATGCCTGAAGTGTGGTCAGGCAAGACACACCACGGGAATGTGAGACTCCTGAAGAAACAGAAGGTTCGACTGACAGAAATAACCAGACAATATGAAACTGGTATTCAATCCAATACTGGGAAGATATCTCCCGGAACGAAGAAGTCCGCCGTTGTGGAGAACTCTTTCAGAATGAACGCACGGCCATTCGAGTAGCCTGAAAGCGCTGGTGATAGCACTTAGTAAATTTTAGGTCCGGATGGCAAGATCTCAAAGAGGAATTCCAGGCTTTGTCAAAGGAAAATGAAAAAGACCATGGAGCAAACAGGAATCCAAGAGTTAAAAATGAGTCAGTGAGTGAGTCAAGTTCAACGTCGATTTCAACAATTTTTCTGTCATATCGCGACGAACCAACAAGGCACCACCTAGCCAAGTTGCATTCCTGCTGCTTCAAAAAAGCAAATCTTTTAAGCAACATGTAATCAGACACCCCGCCATCCACCCACCCAGAGGACAGCTCACAAGACGGAGACAGGACGCTTACATTTGGTGCACTAAAAACAAGTGCAATTACAGTGCTGGACATCACATTATCAAGTTCCTGTTTCTTCTCGGCAAAATACATTGGGACAATAGGAATCGCTCCACCAACCACCCGCTCAAAAGTTCAAAGAGATTTTCAGGTCTCGCTGATGAGGAAACTGTGGATAGTTCATTAATATTCTTGGTCCACCCACCAAGATGAATAGAGTAGATGAGGGTCCGAAAATGAGTATGTGGGGATTGCAGATCCAAAAACAGTACAACTCGTGATTCTCTGTCCAAAGTAGAGAACGACAGTGTTGGCAACGACAATCAAATGCTCAGCAAAGATACTACTATACTCGATATAAACGACAGCCGTAGCGAACATACACCTGTGCAGTCTGGTGGTAACCTGAACTCCTCCGGGGTGCTGGTGTGATTACTGAGCTCAACCAGATGTCGCTAGAAATGAGCTGCCCTTACTAGATAAAAATGAGGTGAAGATGAAGATCCTGGTGGTAACTTGAACTAGATGCTGATGTGATTACTGAGTTCACCAAAGATGATGCTAGAAATGAGCTACCCTCAGTAGTTGAAGAAGGAGGAGAAGATGAAGTTGTTAGTTTTATTTCCGAAACAGATACACCTATGAACTTCACTCCTGGTGATGATGTGATCACGGAGTTCACTAGTGATCAATCTCAAAATTACCATAACTAAAGCTCTTAAAACCATGAAACAGAACAAACGTGATTCTTGGAAAAATTATGTTTCTAAAACCAATACACGTACTCATATAAGAATAATTTGGAACATGATTCACAAAATTAAAGTTAAAGTCCTATGTTCATCATCTCAATGATGGAAATCAGGTGATAACTGAGTGGAAATTGCAAACAAGCTTGGCGGAACAATTGCCAAAAACTCTTCGTCAGAAAATTAGGTACCTAAACTTCAGAATTTCCAAAAAAGAGAAGAGAAGACTGAAATAAGATTTTCCTCCAATAACCGTGAAGGCTATAATGCTTTGTTTTCAATAATCTTACTTCATGCTTCTCTCGCGAAAGCAAACGATTCTGCTGCAGGCCCTGATAATATTCATTATCGACTTTTAAAACATCTACCTGGATCTTCTCTAGAAACCCTATTATCATGAATTCCACCGTGACGAAATCACGGTTGGGCAGACTTTTTTTATTCAAAGCCATGTACTCGGGAGTTCCGTGGTCATACCCATGTAGTTTTATGTTTAGTTTGCTATTCTATATGACATCAGTTTACGGATCCATGAAAAATTTACAGATGATCCAGCATTTTCAGTAAATCATGCCTCGAAATGTTCGTGACGGAATCACCTGAAACGGACATGACTCTCGACTAGTGTTACTTGTCTATTTTTTCGCTGCTCTGTTTCAATCTGATGATTCTTATATGACATCTCTTGCTAACATACAGTACACAAAGATGATAAGATTATTTTCCTCGTGAGAAAAACGCGATTAGATCATCACAGGGGTTAAATCTAGTCCGTGACGGAATCACCAAAATGTCGAGACTTTTAAAATCTTCTCGGTAAAAGAGCTTTATTAATTACACATTTTCTAAAAAAAAATAAAAAAATCCTAGGGTGAAGTTATCACTTCTACTTATAAAATTAAAACTCTAAACTCTTATTTTTACCAAGGTAAACAGTTCCCGTCACATGCATATCTTTTCTACAGTTGTTTCAAAATAGCATAGTTTTCAGTAAAATGCAACTTTTCTTCCTTTACAATTTCGAATTTCCTGAGTTCTTCAGGTTCAAAAATTGCCGGAAAAATATTTCGCGATTAAAACACATCTTCTCTGTTATTCTCGTGTCTTCGGAGATCATAGGAAGTGAATAGAAAAAAACAGCATGCTAATATATGGTCCACGAAAGAATGAGGAGTAAATTTTATGCGAAAAGGGACTGTTTTTAGCGATGTCCGCTTTTTCGTGGAATTCATGTTATCAATCTTTAACAGCCTTTGGGTGATAGAAGAATTTTCACCACCATGGCATAATGCCATTGTTATACCAGTACCAAAGCCTGACCGTAACAATACAGACCCTGGTAATTATCGTCCGATTTCACCGACTAGTTGTGTTTATAAAACAATGGAACGCATGATAAATGATCAATTTGTTTGGTACCTTGAAACTGAAAAGAAACTTAATGATATTCAAGCTGGTTTCCGTACAAGTTGAAGAATCATTGACAATTTAGTTAGATTATATTCCTATGTCAAGAATGCTTTCGCAAGGAATGAACATGTGGTTTCCTATGTTTTTTTTGTCCCCCGCCGCAACGCCGCCAGGGACTTTAAAATGGTTCTTGCTTCTTTGTGTCCGTGGATGTCCGTGTACGTCCGTGCATGTCTGTTCGAAGCGATAACTTCCTAACGCTTCATTGGATTCTTCCGAAATTCGGAATACGCATTCCTTGCGACAAGACGCCAGTCCGTATTGCATTTCAGCAACATCTGTCTGAAGATGGCGCCACTGGTTCTTGATTCTTTGTGTCCGTGGACGTCCGTGCATGTCTGTTGGAAGCGATAACTTCCCAATGCTTTGTTGGATTCTTCCGAAATTCGGAATACGCATTCCCTGCGACAAGACGCCAGTCTGTATTGCATTTCAGCAACATCTGCCTGAAGGTGGCGCCACTGGTTCTTGCTTCTTTGTGTCCGTGGACGTCCGTGCATGTCTGTTGGAAGCGATAACTTCTCAATGCTTTGTTGGATTCTTTCGAAATTCGGAATACGCATTCCTTGCGACAAGACGCCAGTCCGTATTGCATTTCAGCAACATCTGCCTGAAGGTGGCGCCACTGGTTCTTGCTTCTTTGTGTCCGTGGATGTCCGTGTACGTCCGTGCATGTCTGTTCGAAGCGATAACTTCCTAACGCTTTGTTGGATTCTTCCGAAATTTGGCATACACACTCCTTGCGACAAGACGCCAGTCTGAATTGCATTTCAGCAACATCTGCCTAAAGGTGGTGCCACTGGGTCAAAATGAATCTTGGTTCATTGTGTCCGGGGATGTCAGTTTGAATTCTTTACAAGCGATAACTTCCAAATGCTTTGTCGCATTCTCACGAAATTCGGCATGTACGCATTCCTTGCGAAAAGACATTGGCTCAGCCGCTGCTATTGCATTTCAGCAACATCTGCCTGAAGGTGTCGCCACTGGATCTCGCTTCTACATGCCCATTTCTGTTCGTGGATGTCTTTGCAAGCGATGTTCTTTGCAAGCGATAACTGCCAAATGCTTTGTTGGATTCTCCAGAAATTCAGCATATGCATTCCTTCCTACAAGACGCCAATCGCCGGTTTCAGCAACATCTGCCTGAAGGTGGCGCCACTGAGTTTCTCTTCTTCTTGTCCGTTCCAGTTAAAATGGGTCTTCAGTTTTGCTATGAAATCAATCTATTCCACATCATATGATTTACCCTAAAGCTTTTGCATGAACCATTTATTATTTCAGAAGTATAATATGAAATAACTGGCGGGGAATCCACGCAGTACTGAATCCCTGGTTTTTGAATTTCGTGTCATCTTAAACGAAGGACAACTTCAATTTTGCTATCGAATAATTGCATTTCACATCATCTGATTTACCTTAAAGCTTCTGCACGAACCATTTGTATCCACACATGTAACTTACTATATTAATTACAACTGAGTTCCTAAAGTTCGGGTGCACACTGTGCATATGATCAATTTCCTGAATTGAACTGAATTCATCCTTGCTGGTCTTCAGACTGACAGATGATGGCATGCAGTTGTCAGTGCGGTTGTTCATGTACAGAGAGCTTTCTATGACTTTCATGTCGGAACACCACCACTACCCTCAAGGAGAGCATGTCCCCACCCCCAGGGTGCCGAGCCGCACCCTCTGTCTCCCAAACTAGCCCTCGCCCGACCTTCATATATTTTGTTTGAACGTATATATCTCCAATACATCTCGGCAGAAAGTTGAAATTTGTGTGTAGTCTGCAATATTGGTATAATTCTGCCACCCGTCAATGAATTGCAACCCCAAAAGGCTTCAATTTATCAGGCACAGACCCATGTTTTACCCCTCGGCCAATTTTGGCCATGGGGTATTGTCATCGTCTTGTACGTCCGTCTGTCCGTTCGTGAGCGAGATAGCCGGAAAACCGTTCCGCTGATGAATTCCAAATTTGGTATGCTTATTTACCTAGTCAAGGACCAGAAGCCTATTGAATTTGGACCTGATTGGGTGGAAACCTTGGCGGCCATCTTTAATTTTATGCAAACTGGATAATGATCCATATCTCGGAAACCATTCAGCTGTTCAATACGAAATTTGATATACATCATCGATACATCAAGATACTTTCAACGAATTACCAAACAGGCTTTTCTAAGCTGGAAACCTTGGAGGCCATCTTCAATTTATGCTAAATCGATAATGATACATATCTCGGTTACCATTCAATTGTTTTATATGAAAGTTGGTATACATCATCGATATATCCAGATACTTTGAATTGGGACCTGATTGACCGAAGACCTTGGTGGCCATCTTTAATGTATGCAAAATCATTAATGATCTCTATCAATGTAAAATTTGGTATACATCATTGATGCATCAAGAGACTTACGATGAATGACAGATCTGGTTTCTCTGATTGGGTAGAAATCTTGGTGGCCATCTTTAATTTATTCAAAATCTTTAATGATGTTTATCTCTGAACATTTAAGTGTTCTATACGAAACTTGGTTTACAGCATCGATGTATGAAGAGACTTGCATTAATGAATAACCACATTAGTTCCTCTGAGTGGCGGGAAGGATGGGCAGCCATCTTTAATTTATGCAAAATCATTAATGATTTCTATCTTTGACACTGTTCAAATGCTCAATGCAAAATTTGGTATACATTATCGATGCATCAAGGGATTTGTGGAATGAATACCGGTTTCTTTGATTGGATGGAAACCTTAGGGGTCATTTCTAATTGCAAATTGTTTGATAATCTGTATATTTGTCACTTGACTGCTTGGTGTTCCTGACATCTTAGTTCAAATTGAATACATTATGAATGGCTGGTGCCCAGAGCCGAGGGGTTTTCAAATGCGCAGCTTCGTATTTTATAGGTAAGTGGGTCCATTGTCTGTAGATCTTGCTTGGAATTGGTTTTCATGCCAATCCGCCTCTGGGTCGCGCCACCTGGGGGACAAGTTAAAATTGCATCTCCAGACAATAACTTTTGAAAACCATCAGGATTCTTTCAAATTTGGTGTGTGGGTACCTTGCGTCAAGATCTGGCTTGAGAATATTTTTCGTGTTTATTCGTATACAGGGGGCACTACCTGAAAGCTAAGTAAAGTGCTTCCAGACAATCACTTTTGAAAACCTTGGCGGATTCATTTCAAATTTGGTGTGTAGGTACCTCATCTCAATTTCTCGTTTGGCATTGTTTTTCATGCTGATCCACAAATAGGTGGCCAATTTTAAATTATATTTCCGGACAATAACTTTTTAAACCTTGACTGAATTTTGTCTAAGTTTGATATATGAATACATGTACCTTACCTGAAGGTTTCGCTTGGGATTGTTTTTCTTGTCGATCAGACCATAGGTGGTGCCACCGGTAGACCAAGTTAACATTTTCTATTTCCAATGTCAAGGAATCTTGACTCAAGATCTCGTTGGGATTATTTTTATGCCTATCTGCCTATACATGGCGCTAACCTGTGGGCCAAGGTAAAACTGCATTTCCGGACAGTAACTGCACGTTGGACCGAAACGGATTCTTTCAAATTTGGTATGCTGGTACCTTCCCTCAAGGTATCCTATGGGGCCATGTTAATAACTGCATGCATTCTCAAATTTAGCATGCATGTACCATGCCAGGAGATGTTGCATGGGATTGCCTTTCACTCATTTGCGCTTACAGGTGGTGCCACCTGGTGGCAAAATCCCAAATTTATCTTCAGGTAATAACATGACATAAGATGTCAATTGAGATTGCGCTTTGCTCACTTGCGCCTACAGGTAGCACCACGTCCTCATGTCAAAATCTAAATTTGATTTCGTTCATCGGATTCTTCTCCAATTTGGTATGCAGATGGTATGCCAGAATATGTCCCTTGGGTTGTAGTTCGCCTGCTTCTGCATAGGGCTACTGGTGTCGACACCTGATGGACAAATCTGAAAATTGTTCTGGCAATAAAAGACAACGGATTCTTCTCAATTTGGTATTTATATGCCCAAAGATGTCGCTTGGGATTGTGTTTCGCACACGTCTTGTGCCTATAAATCTAAATTTAGTTTCCGGGCAATAACTTGAAGACCCCTCTTCAGATTCTTCCTAAAGTTCGTATGCTGATACATGTACCTAGACTGTAGAACTCTCTGTTAAATCAGTATATTTATAATTAACAGACAGTGTCATCATACTGTTCCAGCTGTCTCCCCTTCAGTGATTGGTCATTCGACCCCTCCATTTTAAACTAATACGAGCATTTTCATTGGATCACTATTTATAGGAGCCACCCCAATCTTCATACACAACAACGTGACTGTCTCAGTTGACTGATGACATAGCGCGGCCTCGTTTTTTATTTCAAAATCTGCCGTCTAACTGGGAAAGTGTTGCTGCATCAGTCGATCATTGGCCCTCCGTAGAAGGGTGCAATACTATAGGCTAATACATGTACCATGCCATGAGATGATGCTTGGGATTGCATTTCGCCCACTGCACCTACAGGTGGCAACACCTCGTGGCAAATTTAAAATTTGGTTTCCGGGCAATAGGTTGAGGATGCCTTCAGCTTCTCGTCAAATTTGGTTTGTAGATAATGCCTTGAGATGTCACTTGGGGTTGCTTCTCGGTTATATAATTTCCATGCTTCAATGCATGGAAACTATATTACAGAAGCAATCAACTTTCAGTCAACCGTTCTGAGTTGATCTTAAAGCTTGGGAAGGCAGAAAGACCCTTCCACATCCAACGCCTTTTATGCAGCAGTTGCCTCCCTCCTGTATATCCCCTGAGACCAACAATGCTAAAAAATATTGCTGCCATTTCGGCGGGGGACCTAGCATCCTCTGGCTGCTTGTTGTATTTAGAAAAAAGCCTATGATACTACTTGGAAATACGGGATTTTAAAAGACCTTCATATTTTGGGATTAAAATGTCAAGTTTGTTTCAGAGAGTACAAGTGTATACATGAAGCATATACGTACCGAAGTCATGTATTATATGATGGAATTAGGGATTGCGTATGGATTAAAGATTTTTTTTTAGAGGTAAGGCTAAGATTTCAACTGATATTTAATTACTATGCCGGTGTTGATGAAGCCAGCAATTGGACTATTATCATCTGTCACACAATATATGCCTTTCTCCAGAACGGAACACGATCTCATTGGATTGTGCGCCTATCTTATTCAAGGACTATAAATAGAGATGATAAACAACGCTGATGATCCCTTTTATTAAATACCTGTACCGGTAAATGGAACACTAGGAACTTAACATTACTTGGGAAAATCACAATCATAAAATCATCTGCCTTATCTAAAATATCTCACTTATTTGTTGCCCATCCCAACCCCTCATATAACTGTCTCCAATAACTTAATAGAGTTCTCTTCAAGAGATTTGGAATGGTTGGAGCGACAGAATATAGAAAATTAATTGCATAGAATTATAATGACTGGGGCGTCCCATGGTCAACGTTACAAAGTTTGTCAATAGTCTAAAAGTCTCGTGGATAAGAAGAATTTTGCTACATACCAGAAAATGGAAAGATCTTGTAAATATTGACTGGAAAACCCTGCAAAATATGGAATTTGTGGGATGAGTACCTAAAAACAATGAAGATATCAAAAATCCTTTCTGATGAGATACATTTCATGCTTGGCACATTTTGAGACGAAAATTAAGTCCCCGAGAATTGCGTGATATAGTAAATGAACTACTTACTGCGAACAGCCTTCGTTACTGTGAACAGCCGTCGTTACTGCGAACAGCCTTCGTTTTTTTATCCAACACAGATACAACGATAATATTATAGGTATGACTATATCCGCGTGGTTACAAACATTAAAATGGAGAGGTTATGTTACATACTCCAAATTTTGGTATGAGAAAAAAGCTATTGATAAAACAAACAAAAGGTTGTAGACTTTTCCACGATGTTTCTTAATAAAGATCTAGTGGTAAAATCGGCAAATTGAAGGGAGGATATTCTAAATGGGAAAACTGACTGCACGAATACTTATAAAGGCAAATTCTCCAGCAAGGGATACACAAAATTGAGAAAGATGCAGTATAAGGTCTTACACAAGAGTTTGTGCACAAACTCTTATTTACATGCCATTGGGACGCGAACGGACAACTTTTGTTCTTATTGTAAGATCAAAAAATAATCAATCGAATACTATGTTTTGTTTGGATTCCTTGAAGTTAAGCAGTTTTGGGATGAACTACAGATGTGGTTTCTCTGTATCAACGTAAATGTATATATATATCAATCCTGGAAGAATTGTGTGTGCGGTTGGGATGATGGAAAGGAATGTCTGAACACTCTCATGTTAATAACAAAACAGAATAACATTCGGATAATAACAAGCAGCCAGAGGATGCTAGGCCCCCCGCCGAAACGGCAGCAATATTTTTTAGCATTGTTGGCCTCAGGGGATATACATGAGGGAGGCAACTGTTACTTCATAAGCGTTGGATGCGGATGGGTCTTTCTGCCTCCCCAAATTTTAACATCAACTCAGAACAGCTGACCGAATGACTGCTGTAATATAGTTTCAATGCAGTGAAACAGGGCAATTATGTAACTGAGATGCAACCCCAAGCGACATATCAAGGCATATTATCTGCAAACCAAATTTGACGAGAACATTCCACCTACTGCGCGGAAAACAAATTTTAAATTTCCCACCTCGTATCGCCACCTGTAGGAGGAAGTGGGCAAAACGCAATCCCAAGCACCATCTTATGGCATGGTATAGTACGAACTTCGGGAATAATCTGAAGAGGAGTCTTCAAGTTATTGCTCGGAAACCAAATTTAGATTTTGCCACCAGCTGTCGCCATCTGAAGGCACAAGTGTGCAAAACACAATCCCAAGCGACATTGTATGGCATATGAATACCAAATTTGAGAAGAATCCGAAGCCGTTGTCAAATTATTGCCCGGAAACAAATTCCGGATGTTTCCAAATTCCGATGAGCAATGGTCAAATTATTACCCCCCAAAAATTTGGTGTTTTGCCACCAGGTGGCTCCACCTGTAAGTACAAGTGAGCGAAAGGCAATCAAATGAAACATCTCCTGGCATGAAAAATGTATGCTAAATTTGAGGAGACTCCGATGAGCAGTTCTCAAGTTAATGACCGAAAACAAATTTTGATTTTAACACCAGGTGGCGCCACCTGTAGGCGCAAGGGGGCGAAACGCAATCTCAAGTGACATCCTATGTCATGGTATTACCCAGAAACAAATTTGGGAATTTGCCACCAGGTGACGCCACCTGTAAATGCAAGTGAGTGAAAGGCAATCCCATGCAACATCTCCTGGCATGGTACATGCATGGTAAAATTGAGAAGAATCCGATGAGCATGCAGTTCTCTAGTTATTGGCGAAAAAAGAAAATTTCAGATTATTAAGAAGTTGCCACCAGGTGATGCCACCATTCGACAAAGCATTTGGGAGTTATCGCTTGTGAAAATTTTGAATGGACAACCACGAACATACACTGACATGCACAGAAGATTGGAACAAGACCCAGTGGCGCTACCTTCAGGTGGATTAACAACCCACGTCTGGTCACAAGGAATGTATATGCCAAATTTCAGAGGAATCCGACAAAGCATTTGAAAGTTATCACCTGTGAAGAATTTGAACAGACATCCACGGACACGAAGAGAGCAAGACCGATTCCAAAGTCCCCGCGGCGGGGGACAAAAATATAGTATATATGTATAAAATTGTCAGTTATCATGTTTCTCAACAGTTCAAAATACTCTACCGGCTAAATAGATAGGCAAAGTGAAAGAAGCCCAGTAGCTGATCATTTGAATTACAAGCGTCTAGTCCGTCATTCATAATCCAGCCGTCGTCCATTAGAGAATATCCGCGTCCATAATCCAAAGACCTATTCCATTTTCCACATAACAGTATTAGCACCAAATTCAAAAAGACAATCATAGTATACATAAACATAGGCGTGTTTCCTGCAAGAGAGAAGCGGTCAACAGGTCAACTGACATGGGTCAGTGAGCAGACAGGGTCTTCTTTGTTCTCCCAGTAATGTGCAATCAAGTCATTCTGCTCTACCTGTCATTTTGGTTGATTAGGTGTGAAATTCTTTGAAGAATTAAAGTATTATTTGGAGATAAAACGCTGCTATGGCAATATTCTTGGTGTCAAAAAAGGGTTATTCATAAATGTCATATGTGTCAGGCCTTGTAATTTTATAGGGCTCATCAGCCCAGGTCACACGATTTATTAACCCAGTAAACAATCAATGTGGGTACAGCTTTTAAATTAAAATCGGCTGTTAAGAATAAATCCGCCCTGCTGCTTATCCGCCATAAGCAGACTTATCATTCAACCTGGTGCAATTTTCAGAATGCAAGGCCCGATTCATGTTGAATTTCTGGTCCTGTACCATGATACGTGTACAGTCCTAACGATTCGGAAAACGGTCTCAGCATAACCCCTAACCCTAACCCTAACCCTAAACATTCATTATTTGTGAAGAGAGTAAAAACGTAAAACTTCGGAAAACTAACATAAACATGGCCCAAAAGATATCTTGAGGGAAGGTACCCACATGACAAATTTGAAAAAATCCGTTCAGGTCCAACAGTTACTGTCCGAAAATGCAATTTTACCTCGGCACACAGGTGACGCCTCGTATAGGCAGATAGGGATACAAAATAATCCCAACCGAGAACTTGATCCTTTGACAATGGAAATAGAAAATGTTAACTTGGCCTGCAAGTGGCGACACCTATGATCAGATCGACAGGGAAACAATCCTAAGCAAAACCTTCCGCTAATGTACCCATATACCAAGTTTTAAAAAGTTATTGTCCGGAAACATAATTTTAAATTTGCCCCCAGGTAGCGCCACCTATATGTGGATCCGCATGAAAAACAATGCCAAGTGAGATATTGATATTGATGCCTCGCACCAAATTTGGAATGAATCGGTCCAGGTTTTCAAAAGTTATTATCTGGAAATAATTTTAACTTCGCTTTCAAGTGGCGCCACTCAAACACGAAAAAAACCCTTGAGGCGGACTGACACGAAAAACAATTCCAAGCAAGATCTATTTGCAAGGTACCCACCTACCAAATACAAAAACATGGGTCTGTACCTGATAAATCGAGATGTTTTGGGGGTTGCAATTCATTGAGGGGTGGCAGAATTATACCAATATTGCAGACTACACACAAATTTCAACTTTCTGCCTACAAATACTGGATATATATGCTTAAACACAATATATGAGGGTCGGGTGATAGCTAGTTTGAGACAGAGGGTGGGGCACGGCGCCCTGGGGGTGGGGGCATGCTCTCCTCGAGGGTAGTGGTAGGTGTGCTGACATGAAGGCCATAGAAAGCTCCCTGTGCATGAAACAACCACACTGACAACTGCATGCCATCATCTGTCAGTCTGAAGAACCACAAGGTTGAATTCAATTGATCATATGCACAGTGTGCACCCACATTTTAGGAACTCAGTTGTAATTAATATAGTAAGTTACATGTGTGGACACGAATGGTTTGTGCAAAAGCTTTAGGCTAAATCATATGATGTGGAATACAATTATTTTATAACAAAATTGAAGGAAATGTAGTCCTTCATTTAAGGTGACACGAAATTAAAAAAACTAACAGGGATTCGGTTTTGTCTTTTGTACTCATATGACGTGGAATAGAAGGTCTGGACAGCAAACTAACAGGGGTCCGGTACTGCGAGGATTCCCCCGCCAGTTATTTCATATTATACTTCTGAAATAAAAAAATGGTTCATACAAAAGCTTTAGAGTAAATCATATGATGTGGAATAGAATGATGAATGGTTTGATAGTAAAATGGAAGAAAATGGAACGAAATTAAAAAGTAACAGGGGTTCGGGTTTGTTTTTTTTACTCATATAACGTGGAATAAAAATACTGGACAGCAAAATTGAAGGAAATGGTGTCCTTCATTCAAGGCGACATGAAATTCAAAACTAACACGAGTTCAGCACTGCGGGAACCCCCACCAGTTCTTTCATATTATACTTCTGAAATAATTTCATCAACCTAGTAATTACTATAAAGGAATATATTTTAGTTGATTCAACATTTGTGTGTGTATAAACAATGTACCACATGAGACTGAGAAGCAATGTAACATTTGGTGCCTCAGGGGGTGGGGACACCCCCCCCCCTCCCCGAGGGTAGTGCATAGGTTGAATAAGTGTAGCATCATTTAATCTTCCGGAATATATGAGAATTGTGGGATGGTGGGGGTGGGCGGGGCTTGGTTCAGAAGTTCAAAACAACAGGACAGGGACAGGAACAGGGACACGGTCGGCCACGGATATCATTTAGATCCCTATATTAAGCTTTCCGCAGTTAACCCTATCTGACCTGGGCTTTTGGGGACCTGTTGTGGCCTGGGGGGGGGCCGAAATGGCCCCCAAATTATTTTTCTTATCCCTTGAACTAGGGAGCTGAAACTTACCATACTATATCCTTGGGCCAGGCTCTACCAGAAATGTAAAAAAAATCAAGATAGCCGCTTTGATGACGTCACAGTGACGTCATTTTCAAAAACGGCATTTTTTGGTCGATTTGGCAGTCAGATTTTCCGATTTTTTTATTTATGCAATTTTTCCCCGAAAAGCATGATAAATTAGTAAATATTAATCTGATGTGAAATCAAGTAGTTTTTGCCCACTTTTCATCGCGGAAAAGTAGAAATTTTGAAGAAATATGACGAAAACATCACTTTTCTGGTACCCCACGTGGCCGCCATCTTGAATTTTCTCATGATCCTCTAGTCGTGAGGTTATGTAAATAGGCTCAAAATGACCCCAATATGATAAAGTCACGGAGTTTCAGCTCTTCATTCTTTGTTGTTCCGGAGATAGCGCAAGGCCATTTCGGCCTCCAGGTAGGGTTAAAGCTATGGGCTCGATAAAATCTGTTCAATTTTTCAGCGAATTATTTTCCGGAAATTAAATTTTAACTTTGCTCCCAGGTGTCGCCACCAATAGGTGGATCAGCACAAAAAATATCACATGCTTTTGTTACCTGTAGCTCTTACCTAGATTTGGCGCTGAGAAGTTCTTGAGTTAATGCAGCTATGTCAGTGGCTTTAAAATCTGCAAGGCCACTGTCTCTGTTGAATTCATTTGTGGGAGAGATGTATATACATGTACGTGTTCCAGGGCCTAAAACTACCATACTGTACACAATTGAATATCATGGCTGTACACCAGGAACTTAATGTACTTTAGATGTAAATGGCTTCATATATATGTTGGCATTTGTGGGAAGTTGATGCTGGGTCGACATCGGGCCTTACAGACTAGTCTTTTGTGTTAAATACCGTCATTTTCATCTGACGACGATACAGCTCACCAATCCCCAGTGTACGAGTTGTCAAAGCGAAACAGCTCACCAATTACCAATATACGAGTTGTCAGAGCATTTCCATCATAGCTCTCTTTTGTATCTAATACCGCTTATGCCGCTGCTAGGGGCCGTGTGGTCATATCATCCAAGTTGCCACATGAACAGGTACAATAAAAGCGTACCTGAGATACAACACATATCAAGAATCGTTAGATTCTTGGTATGTGCTTTAGAATAGGTTAACCGGAAGACTATACTGTGAAGTCATGTGGATCTGACAGTATGTCGGCACCTCTTCCCACTTCCCTTATATGTGTTGTAATTCAGACTATTTTGACCGTCATAACTGTGAACCAATCACTGATGTGCTATCTATGCAAATGAGAATACGGAATTGTACCCAAACAGAGACAGTCACTTCACCATATGGTCCAGACTGAAAATTTGCATATAACAGAAAAGATAGATAAAACACAAGTATCCAGTCTCGGACAGAGCTTAAAAACAATAGGTGTCTTCCCCTAGATAGGAGCAGTATACGCAACAAATTAGAAGTTGATTGACGAAGGCATTCGAAAGGTATCTGACGGAAAAGATTGAACAAAAGGGAAATTTGCTTATGAGATTTGTAGATAAAAACCCAGTTTCCAGTTTTCGGACAGCGTTGAAAAACAATAGGTGTCTTCCCATAGGCAGGACCAATGTTCACCACAAATTTGAAGTTGATTAACAAAGGCATTCAAAAGTTATCCGACGGAAAAGAAAAGTGAACGGAAGAAGCGGCAGCAGAAGATAGAAGAAAATGTCAAACACATAAGAGGGATGCCTAATAATATAAATCAATCGTATTGGTGTTCAGTTGAATTAGCCACTTTCGGAAACCCACATAAATGGTAGTTCCTGCTAATTGCTCTTCAGCTTAAACCCTGCTTCAGTATCATGTGAGCAGCATTTCGATTACCGAAATTGTTTCAATGGCAACTTGACGCATGTGGAAACAGGAAATATCAGAAGAGAAAATTGCTCATTTCGTTGTGTGTTGAATGTGCTTAAGCTAGAAATTGGGGATCATTGACTGGAAACCAACACCAGGAATCGCAGGAACAGCAGAATTCAACAATCAGATGGTTGATATCGGTCTTATATTGGCACGAAGAAGGGCGAAATGCAACTGGATGATTATCAAACTTGATACACATATGTCTTATGATTAGAGGATGTACCTGTGCCATTTTAAAGAAATCAATCATTGATCATTGATCCAGTGGCGCTATCTTCAGGCAGATGTTGCTCAAATGCAATAACAACCTACGTCTTATCTCAAGGAATGCATTTGACGAATTTTGGAAGAACCCGATGAAGCATTTGGAATTTATCGCTTGCGAAGAACTTGAACTGACATCCATGAACTGAAACGGACACGAAGCGAAACTCAGTGGCGCCACCTTCAGGCAGATGTTGCTGAAATGCAGTAGCAACCGGTGGTTTGTCGCAAGGAATCAGTATGCTAAATTTCGGGAGAATCCAAGACAGCGTTTGGAAGTTATCGCTTGCAAAGAATTTAAACCGACACCCACGGACAGGAACGGACATGAAGAAGCGAGACTCAGTAGCGCCACCTTCCGGCAGATGTTGCTGAAATGCATTATTATGGGAATCGCAATAAATCTAAGGCAGAATTGAGATGTAAATGCTTTAATGTCAGATATTTATATAATAGACGATCTTACAAATTGATATATTAGAAGTCAAATTTATCAATATATCGTAAATTGATCGCGTTAAATAATTACGAATTCATAAATGCGATTGCATAATTGACCCGACTGTAGCCAGCTAACTCTGGCCACGAATGGCAGAACAATTCATGCGAATGTTAATAAATGTTACATAATGAACTCCTGCCCGTTTTAATGGCATAGGCACGTTCAGTACAAAATCATGAAAGATTTACTTTCGAATACATTAAATATATACCCTGTTATTATTCCCTGCTAATGTGTGATGCACAGCTTGAACATCACTTCTATGTAATTACGAATTGTTACATTCATCTAGAAGCTGCTATTTAACATACAATAGTTATGCCTTACTATAAGCCACCGAGTTGAATATAAACTGCAGCAATACCTTTGACTCATTTCCCATACTACTGCAAGGTAATGGCATGTCTGTCTATATTTACCTCATCTTGTTAATATATTTATTCCTCTAAGCCATATCCTGAAAATTTGTCTATGTATATCCCATGGTTGAGTGCCCTTACAATGTAGGCATGCAACTGCCTCTACTAATTACCGACGTGTTTTGTAAATATGCTCCGGGGGCCGATTATAATTAGTGTAAACAATATCAATACGGTGTGACTATTCGAAGATATATAATTATATGAATATTACCAATACTTGACATGCTCATAAGTGATTTGATTGATATTGTGTATATACTACAACTTGTCGTTATTCAGATGCTATAGAATATAATTGATCCTGTCTTTGTTATTATTATTATTTATGATTAATTTTCTGTCTTTTTATTATGTTGGAGCAAAACTCCACCTCTTGTGTTTATCTGCGGATCGCCGGTCGAGGAGCACCTGCGTCTATCTTATCTGATGCAGTCTCTTGTCAAACGTCTCCTATCAATACAAATCTCATTACTCTTTCATTATTCCCCTTTTTCTATGTATTTGACGTTATCTTTGGCAACTCCAAGCCCTGCAAAACCGTACATTTTACCGTATATGTGTTTAAGAATGCTACAAGTATCATGTTTCAATTCAAGTGCAGATTATCGTGCAATGGTCAAATCGTCCATCTTAGTAGCCGATGGTGTCGAGTCCGGTTGATATTTTTGTTCAACAATGAAAACATATTTGACAATGGTTAATGATCTTGCAAATTACAGAATATCAATCGGACTCTATAACTCACGAAGATACAGGCCCCGTGGTGCCATTCCAAGTTTCCAAAACATTAACTTTTTAAATTTTAACTACTTGGACTGCCTGTCACAAAACATTGTTGCAGAAACTTATAAAACAGGGCTATTCCACCAAGCGCCTCCACTCAAAGTTTCTCAAATTTGGCGATACATATCGCATGCTGATAGCAAAATACGAACGTAGCGTGCAAGATCTATGGCGCTACGTTTCGTAACTTGTGTCTAATTCCGCTTAACCCGGGGCTAGGGGCCGTATGAACCCATGTACTTCAAGATCCTCATGGTACTCATATGAACAGTCACAATCAAAGCGTGACTGAGATACATCATTCTTTAGATGACGACTTTACAACGAATATTATGGATTAAGAATACTGATCAGCGATACGGATTTGATATTTTTGGAACATCATGATGTTTTGCCGGCATCATTGAAAACTGTTGACCGCTTCTCTCTTGCAGGAAACAAGCCTATGTTTATGTATACTATGATTGTCTTTTTGAATTTGGTGCTAATACTGTTATATGGAAAATGGAATAGGTCTTTGGATTATGGACGCGGATATTCTCTAATGGACGACGGCTGGATTATGAATGACGGACTAGACGCTTGTAATCGTAACAAATTTCAAATGTTCTGTAGTATGTTTCGCCCTCTAAGTTCTTCAATCCAAATACCCTAATGTTAACATATTTATAATTCTCGTACTACTATTAATCGTCTGTGGTGACATCGAAACCAACCCAGGACCCGAAAATGGAAACAACGAATACAGCCTCTCAATTCTTCACTTAAATATACGTAGCATCCGTAATAAGCTTGACTTTGTTGACTCTTTGTCAGAGAAATTTGATATAATGTGCTTCACCGAAAGAAATCTTAATAACTCCCATTACCAACGATGATCTACGTATAGAAGGTTTCGGCGAACCATTCCGTCAAGACAGGAACCCAAATGTTTTATCTCCCTGGGGAGGAATCTTGGTATACACATCAACGCGCCTCAAGTGTACTCGGATACTAGATCTTGAAATGAAAGATTTTGAAACAATGTGGCTCAAAATTAGTCTATCAAACAACGTCATCCTCTTAAATATCTGTTACATAGTTCCTAAAAGCCCAGAATCTATATACCTAGCCTTCGAAGACATGATCGAAAATGCATTGGACGCGAACGCAAATCTGGTTTTACTGGGCGATCTCAATGATGACCTCTTACATGACAACTCTCGTTTTTTGTTTGACATCTCGCAACGATGTAGCATCCATAATATAATAGCTGAACCCACTCGAGTTACAAAACGCTCAGCAACTTTGCTGGACCCAATTTTTATTACCAAAACTCTTAATATACATGATTGCGGTGTTTTTAATGTCGACCGGAAGATTAGTGATCATGATGCCACTTATGTAGATCTGTCAATTAGGTCCAATTTACGACACGCCTACAAGAGACAAATCTGGATATATAACGGCAGTGACTACGGTAGGTTCAATATGCTATTAAACGACATCGACTGGAATCGTTTTTTCATGGCTTGCTCAGACGTAAACGAAGCATGTGATAAATTCACTGCGAAATTTTATGAAATAGCTAAACAGTGTATCCCAAACAAAACCGTTACGATAAGACCAAACGGTAAACCGTGGTTCGATTCTGAGCTACGGAAGGAAATACGTAAACGGGATAGAATAAAGAAAAAGGCAAACAAAAGCATGACAATTTCTGACTGGAACAGATACAAAACAATTAGAAATAAAGTTAACAATATGAAAAAACATGCCCAAGAAACCTACCATAACAATATAGAAACTGAATTAGACTCAAATAAATCTATTAACCCAAAATTTTATTGGAAAAAGCTCAACCAAATTATGAACAGATCAGAAAATAGAGAAACCCCACCGTTAGTGAACATTGATGCTGATGGGAACGAACAAATTGTGGAAGATTGTGGAGAAGGCCAACTTACTGAATGATTATTTTGCCTCTGTGTCCACTATCGATGACAATGGAGTACAGTTACCCCCGTTTAAATACAAATGTGATGGTAGAATTACAGATATCAGCATAACCGAAGACGAAATTTTTCATATAATCCAAAATCTTGAAACTAACAAAGCTGTTGGGAATGATTTTATTAGTCATAAAATGCTTAAAGGCGTATCACGATCAGTATGTAAACCACTTAAAATTTTATTCAATATGTCTTTATCGACAGGCAAATTCCCCAATCAATGGAAAGTCTCAGTCTTTAAAAAAGATGATAAACATTTACCTTCTAACTACCGTCCTATTTCCCTGCTAAGCTGTGTGGCAAAAATAATGGAACGAGTAATATTTAAACATGTGTATAACCATTTGCATTCTAATAACGCTTTTTATAAGTACCAATCAGCTTTTCTTCCCAGTCATTCAACTGTACTACATTTAATCGATTTTTATCACAATCTATGTAAAACTCTTGATGATGGGGAAATTGCTTGTGTTGTATTTTGTGACATTTCCAAAGCGTTTGACAGTGTCTGGCACAAAGGCCTTCTTTTCAAATTAAAACAGTATGGAATAGAAGACGATCTATTAACATGGTTTGGAGACTATCTCAGTGACAGATGTCAATGTGTGCAAACTGGAGTAGCCTATTCGCAAATGAGATCAGGTAACGCCGGCGTTCCACAAGGATCAGTTCTGGGACCTCTTCTTTTTCTAATCTATATCAATGATATCGTTGAAAATCTTATTACTATCGCCCGCCTATTTGCGGACGATACTTGCCTGATGTACTCGTCCCCTAACATACTTGAAATTGAAGTAATAATGAACCATGATCTGCGTAACCTACAAAACTGGTCCAAACAATGGTTATTAAATTTCAATGCTCTAAAAACAGTCATGTTACTAATCAGCAACATAAACCTAATTAATCTGCCAGAAATCTATTTAGATAACACTCTTCTCCAGATATCCAATAATCACCGTCATCTAGGTTTGGTATTCCAAAATTATTGTAAATGGCACAGTCATATCCATAATATATGTTCAATTGCATCTAAAAGAATTGGAATCCTGCGCAAATTTAAATTCAAACTTAAAAGAAAAACGCTGAACCAAATCTACATCAGCTTTATCAGGCCAACCTTTGAATATGCTTCTGTAGTCTGGGACAACTGCACCAAAGAACAATCCGAAACTATTGAAAAACTACAATTGACTGCAGTACGTATTGTTACTGGCTTGCCCGCCTACGCTTCAAGAGAGTCTCTTTATTTTGAAACCGGGTGGGAAACGTTGAAAGCTAGGAGGGAAAATTTAAAACTATCAACCATGTACAAAATCCACAATGGTGAAGTACCGCAATACCTAGCAAATCTAGTCACTCCTCTTGTTGGTGAAGCAACACCTTATCGACTTAGGAATGATAATAACTACACTATCCCCAAAACACGTCTAACACTATTTAAAAATTCATTTATACCGTCCGTCATTAATCAATGGAATAACCTTCCGCATGACAGTGGAAACTCGAGCTCATATAATTTCTTCAAGTCTAAATTTTCGGCCAAAAAACTACCCCCTGTGTACTACTCGGTTGAATACAGGAAAATGAATATATGTCAAACGAAGTTACGACACGGCTGTAGTCAGCTTAATGGGGATTTATATCGCATAAAACTTCACGAAACCGGACATTGCGCATATGGGGAACCAACAGAGGATGCCGAACATTATTTATTATATTGTCCGCGTTACGAAAATATAAGAAAGGAATTACTTGATACTATACCGCCAAATACGAATGTCTATCAATTGTTGTGGGGCAGTCCATCTCTCTCGCTAACTAACAATACCCAAGTATTTGATGCTGTCCAAAAAATTATCAAAGATAGTCGGCGATTCAGCTAGATTTTTGTTTCAATGAAGTGGACCAGGGTGCCTCTTATTATCCTTAAAGCCAAGATGCCAATCCTTGCACGTGTAGCCTTCACATATGTCTATCATTGCCTGTAAGAATGTATATTTTCAAATAGTGATCTGTGACTTTCTTTAACAAATTTGTTAGACCTGCACAAGTTAACGAGACTGTAACGTCGTATAAATTTATATATTGTTGTTTGACTTTCTTAACAAAATTTGTTTTACCTATATTTGGAGAGGGGAAACTAAGTTGGAAGAACTTGTTCCCAATCCATTTGTTTTGAAGACAATAAGATAAGTTTAAAACAAATATATACAAATTTACAACCACTACACATATTAGTCGATATTACATAATCATATAGCTTGGCATTATTATTAAATAATCGGATCAGATAACAGGACGGGTTTGGGCGGTTTTCTGAAAACCAGGAAACCTAGCTAATGCCGGTATAGCCTACTGACGGTCAATAAATACTCAAACGAGCGTGGAGCGAGGAAAGACTACTACTAAGTCTGACCCGAAATAAAGCCGATCAATGGATAAAGCCGATCAAAGACTATCTTGAAGAGCATGGGACGGGAAAAACTATTGAGGAGATATGCTTAATTGTGAAAAGAAATAAACCCAAGCTCTTGGAGCTTTTAAATATTTGAACTGGCTAAACTCGCAGAAGTTAGACAAATAAAAGCACATTTATTTAAAATTTTGGCGTGTTAGGGATGGAACTGTTCACGAAGGAAGATCTTCACTACCCGTGTCTGCGGTCACTGCGTTATACGCACGGCGAAATATTACTGAACCATATAATAATGCATCATATCAATTTGTCATATACCCTATTTTCAATACAATTACTAGGTAATAACTTTATTCCAAAGTAGACATTTTAAAGTATAAACATTCTTAGCTGTACCTGAAATGTATAACGAAAAGAATTTTTGAAGCTCTCCCCCCCCACCCCCCCTAAATATTTTTCTTATCCCTTGAGCCAGATGGCTGGAACATACCACACTATACCACGGGTCAAACGCTACCGGAAAATGTAAAAAAAATCCAAGATGGCCGCTTTGATGTCGCCACAGTGACGTCATCTTCAAAATTTTTGGTCCTTTTTTTTATTCAGATTTTTCGATCTTTTTATTTATGTGTTTTCTTTGCAAAAACTTCATGATAAGTTAGTAAATTATAGTCTGATGTGGAATAAAATAGATTTTATAAAATTTTCGTCCAAGAAATGCAAAATTTTTGGAAAAAATGACGAAAACTTCCCTTTTCTGGTACCCCTGCATCTTGAATTTACCCATGATCCTCCACTCGGGGGGTTATGCAAATAGGCTCAAAATAACCCTAAAGTGATAAACTAAAAAGTCGCGGAAGGTTCCTTTTTGTAGTTCCGGAGATAGGAGAGAAAGTTTGGTAGGGGTGAGGGGGCATAATGGCCTCCAGGCCAGATAGGTTTAGTTGTATCAATTCATTATCTCAGATATATGTTTTCTTCACGAAATGGAATATATCATGAACCTGGGGCGGACCGGGACACCTTTGCTGGGGGTGTACTGTCCAGAAAGGGATAGTTTACGATGTCGAAATGGTCATCGTATCTCTTGTCGTAAAGTAGAAGAAAGAAGGTCGCTTCAGTTTTATGGACATATAGATCTAAATATGATATGCCACTAGGGTTATCTGTAGTTTCGTTCAAATCCAGTGGATGTACATCATTCACTGCGTCATTTATATAGCGATTATCCACAGCGAGAAGATCGTTTTTATAGCGTTTTGTGAATGAGAAGAAACGGGCTTTGAAATGGTCGGTTTTTGAAAGCGCCTGCATCTAGTCGTATTCATAAGAGAACAAATATAGATGAACCAAAAGGGGTGCACTCTTAGTCATCGTGTGTGTCTACACAATTAACCAACTTTTCTCCACATGTGTGGAAAACCATTTCATGACCGTTGGTCCAATAGACAGTTGTGTACCAAAGCTGGTTTTGGTTCTCATCAACGTTCATATGTTTAACAGAGAAAAATATAAGGTATTTTCACCATCAATATGGGGATTTTTGCGTAAATACACTACCTCACGTCCCTGCTATTTAAGAATCATGGGACCCAATGACTTCTATCTATTCAGAGTATATATCAAATTGCGGTTCTTCATATCTTTCATATGTAATTGTTTTTTCGCAGTTGATATGCACCTCAAGTGAGTCAAGTCCCCACTAAAACGTGCCTCGTCTTTTTACTTGTTATCGTGGCAATTAAAACATGAATTGCAGGCAAGCACCTAAAAGGTGCGTGGACCCCTCAGCCTGTTTTTTTTTAGTCAAGTAGGATCAGGGCTGTATTCCGAAAAACGTATGGGCACCCAAAACTCAAATGAAACAAAAAATGAAAGTGATAGATATAATAGACTTCGTTTTTTGTTTTTTTTATATATATTTTTTTTATTCAACAGCCGTTTTCATCAAAGCAAGTATATATTATTACACACACTCACATCACTTGTATATATATGAATGATATACACTAGTGTATATATGAAATGATTTTTGAGAGAGAAAGAATAAATTGGTCGTCAGCGGCTATGATGCTTTTCACATTTCATATGTATATATGCTCAGTGGCGGGTTATACGCCATACCAAATATCATTTCTCCACTAGTGTATATGTACATTCCATTTCAGCGAAGATATTTATATAATAGACTTCGTTTTCACGTGAGTGGTGTGCTGGGATTACAGCATGCAAGAAAGTGTAGCTTTATCAGTGTGATAAGTTTAATGGCATAGAAACACACTGATTGACACTCTCCTAATCACTCGTTTTAAATAATTTCCAAGGTACAGTAACATGTTTGGTGACAAAAATTGAAGCATTATGTTGTACCAGTTAAATGTGTGGACACAAATATGGTTCATGCAAAAGTTTTAGGATAAATCATATGATGTAAAATAGAATGATTTAACAGCAAAATTGAAGAAAAATGTTGTCCTTCATTTAAGGTGACGCGAAATTCAAACTACACTTCTGAAATAAATATGTTTTGTGCAAAAGCTTTAAGATAAATCATATGATGTGGAGTAGAATGATTTAATAGCAAAATTGAAGAAAAATGTTGTCCTTCATTTAAGGCGACGCGAAATTCACACCAACAGGGGTTCGATACTGCAGGGATTCCCCTGCCAGTTATTTCATATTATACTTCTGAAATAAAATATGGTTTGTGCAAAAGCTTTCTGATAAATCGATGCAGCAAAATTGAAGAAAAACGTTGTCCTTCATTTAAGGCGACATGAAATTCAAACCTAACAGGGGTTCGATACTGCGGGGACCCCCTCGCCGATTTTTTTCTCTTGTACTTGGGAAATAAAATAATGTCACCAACCTGTTAGTTATTACTATAAAAGGAAAAAAAATTAGGTGATTCAGCATGTGTGTGAAAAAGCAATGTACATGTACACTGCAGGCTGAGAAGCTGTGAATAGGAAAAAGTCCAAAACTTTAACATTTAGTGCCCCAGGGGCGGAGAAATCCCCCAAGGGTAGTGCATAGGTTGAACAAGTGTAGCATCATGTAAGCTCTCAGAATATATGGAAATTGGGGAGTTCCATCCAATGGTAATCTTGAATGGCCCACGCTTTCTTGTATCAGGGAACCTTCAAAATCAAAATGAAACATGCAACCAAGGGTTCCCAATGGGCATAGATAACAGTGCAAAAAGCCAAGCCATCAATAAACAAAATAAAAGAAATAATTAAAATTCATGAAATCATCATAGCCATCTGAAAATCTAATCACTTCATCAGTCAACATTCAGGAAGCTCTCACCAAAGTTTGGTCAGGCCTGACTTGATAGATCTGCAGATATTCAGCGGACAAGAACATGTTGATGGGCATAGATAACATTGCAAAAGCTGAGCCATCAATAAATAATAAAAAAAAATAACTAAAAATCACGAAATCATCATAGCCATCTGAAAATCTAATCATTTCTTCAGTCAACATTCAGGAAGCTCTCACCAAAGTTTGGTCAGGCCCGCCTTCATAGATCTGCAGATATTCAGCGGACAAGAAAATGTTGACGGACGGACGGACGTACATGGCAACGACAAGACCCTACAGCCCTATGGGCTGAGGGGTAATGAACTGAAGCGAGTGAGCTGTTTCCGACTGGATTCGGAAGCTCTGTTGCTGGTTGAGCGATGTAGCGATTATCCACAGCAAGAAGATCGTCTAATAGCGTTTGGTGAATGAGAAGAAACGGGCTTTGAAATAATCTGTTTTTGAAAGGGTCTGCATACAGTCGTATTCATAAGAGAACAGACATAGGTCAGCCAAAAATTGTGCAAAATTAGTACCTATTGGAATACCTATAAGTGTTTGATATATTGTATTGCCAAGACTTGGTGGTGCAGCTTCTAGAACCAGCTATGAATCTAGCTTTGTATGGTGATTTATGCATTTTGGGAGTCCAGTATAGTTTTGTTATGTCGTTATGATTGGTTGGAAGACAAATACCTCTTTCCCTGAGAAACTTTTTGTGATTGTTAAATAAATCTTCCAGAGTAAATGCAGTTTTGGAGTAAGTAGACGTATTTGATGAAGATATGTCTACACTCAATTCTTTAACCAGCACCTGGTAATAGTAATATTTACATATGAATATTATATTATTAGGAGCTTTGTCTGCTGGGACTATGACGAATTTACTCTGGAGATTTGCTAAAACTTCTTGCGAATTGAGGTTCCTCAGTACTTGTTTTGCTTGGGGAAGAGTACTTCTGTCAATATGGCGGATTGTTTCAACGACCTTGCTCTTGGTGAGGTCCAGCCAATCAGCGAGTACTGTAGGTTCAACTTTTTCTCGCTTAGACCAATCAATAGCGTACTGTTCTAATGCAGACAGGACTATCTTCTGGTCGGCCTTCAGATTTACTCTTCTTGGCTCTCTATATTTAGGTCCTTTCATCAGGAGTAATTTCAGATCCTTTCAAGGTCACCAGTCACAATATGTTTGCATGGTGTATGGATAAAGTTCGACGATTCACAAGCACAACTATAGCCTCCTGACGTGTATAAGTTCCAGTCAAACTCCTTGACAGCATTTGAGTAATTGAATATTTTGGTGGCTATAGATTTAGTATACATATATGAAATGCAAGGCGGTTCTGTGAACTTAAAATAGTTTGGTACAGCGTTGCGTACCTCTGGATCATTCAGGATTCGAGGTAAATTAATGATGTCCAGTCCTTTATCTAAGTAGTTGAGTTTCAAGAAAAGCCGATCTTGAGATGTTTCGATTATGTTCACTGGACGATACAACCGAAAATACGCTATATCTTGACATACTTTACTGATTTTTGATGGTATTATATTTCCTGAAGTCGCAGATTGTTGTATATCTCTGGCTATTTGATTTAAAGCTCTCAGAGGTAACACATACAGAACTGTACGTAAGCTATGTATACTATTGGGTGCGTTAGTTGAACCCACTAAGTAATTTAAAGTGATATGATCGTGAATCATCGAACTATTAAACTTTCGCCAACCATGGCTACGTACGGATTATAATTACAAACGTTATTTTACCTTCAGCGTGAAATTTCAATACGTCTGCTTGAACTTCATCAAAAACACTTACAGTAGAGAAATGATAACATACTCTTCCAGTGCAGTCAGAACTACCTTCTAATCCGCCTTTTCGGGTCTATTTTTCTCGTCTGTCCATATTTAGGTTCATAATTAGGATTGTTTTAGGTTCTCATTACTCACTTTTTAAAGGTCACCAGTCACAACGTGCTTGCATGATGTATAGATAAAATTTGATGATTCACAATCACAACTATAGCTTTCAGACGTGTATAAGTAAGTTCCAGTCAAACTCCTTGACAGCATTAGAGTAATTGAATATTTCGGTGGCTAAAGTTTTAGTATAATTATATGAAATGAAAGAAGGTTCTGTGAATTTAAAAAATAGTTTGGTACAGCACTGCGTACCGCTGGATTATTCAGGATTAGTGGTAAATTAATACTGTCCAGTCCTTTGTCCAAGTAGTTGAGTTTGAAGAAAAGCCGGTCTTTGGATTATTTGATTATGTTTATTGGACGATACAATCGAAAATACCATATAACTTGACAAACTTTAGTGATTGTGGGTGGTATAATATTTCCTGAAGACATAGATAGTTAGATATCGCTGGCAATATGATTTAAACTCTCAGAGGTAACGAATACGGGACTGTACGCAAGCTATGCATACCGTTGGGTGTTTTAGTTAAACCCACTAAATAATTTGAAGTGATTGATCGTGAATCAGCGCACTATTAAACTTTCTGCAATCATGGCTGCGATGTCTCAGTTGGTGGGGTTTCAGTAGCTGGGTAATATTGAATATATTTGAATGACAGTTTGTAACATTGCCGAACCCTTTGGCCTTATCATTTAAACCATACGGAGACACTGGCTCAAGCTCAAGTATCCGAAACAGTTCCGGCTCGCGGATTTTTCTGTCAAATTCAAAGGGCGAATCCTTGGTAGATTGGTAGACTATGTCTATAATCTGGATACTGAAGTTGTCCCAGCCATGCTCGGGGCAAGAATCCCCTAGATATTTTTCTTACTCCTCATGCTAGAGAGCTGGACCCGCAATCATTATGTTATCTTTGGCTCAAGCTCTATCAGAAAATGTAGACAAATCCAAGATGGTCTCGTTGATACCGTTAGAGTGGCGTCATATTATAAAATGTTTTTGTTTTGGTACCGATTTTTCAGTCAAATTTTTATGTTTTATTTATGTTATTTATACGGAATAACTGCATAATAAATCATGAAATAATTCCACATCCTCATTGCTTCCATTTTGAATTTACTCATGGCCTTTTGCTTGGCCTATGTGTATGGTCGACGGCATGTACGTCTTTCCGTTACCGTGATACGCTGTTATTCAAGATACCCACATGAGCATCTACAATAAAAGTGTGGCCGAGATACAAATCATGACCGGGATAGCTTTTTGTTGTGATGCTTTTAGATATGCAGTGAAACAAACTTGAGTGTGACATTAACCCCCCCCCCCCACACTCCCTTCCGCTTAGATATAGAGTCATATGACTTGCTGTGAGTACGTCGGCATCTTTTCCAACTACCACCTTTATATGCTGCGTTCAATGAATGACAAACATTCACAAAGCGGCCAGTCAGTGTACGTTTGTTCAGATGAACGGTTGTTTCATTTTCGTGCCAAAACTGTTTTCATTGCCAACATTTTTCCAGTTGCTATGTTGAGAGAGCAAAATAGTTTCCGTATAGTCTCTGTGCGAAATTCTAACATTCCCAGCAAACAACCTTCATCAATTATCAGTGTACGTGCATAATCAATATGATCGACCAAGCACATCCATATATATCACAGCTCTATGTTGTATAAGATATTCACTTGCGAAATAGGCATGTTCTATGACGTTGTGCCTTCCTGAGAGACAAACTGCACAATCGGGGACTATATTATCTCATTGTCAGAGCCACTAGCAATGGAAGATATAATACCAGTGGTTGGCACATTCGTTATACTGGTTATTGGGACAATGTTGAACAATGCTATGTTTATCTGGGTTATTTGGACACACAAACATCTTCAGACAATGACCAATTGGATTCTCTTGTCTCTGGCCACCAGTGATTTTCTTGCGGGCGCTATTCTTGCTTCACTCACTTTGGTAGCATTCTTGGATGTTTTTCTGGAAGGACCTGAACTATGTATCGTCATGATGAGCTGTGCTGCTTGTGTTCCGTTCGTCACTTCGTTACACCTTCTGGCTGTCTCGTTGGAGAGGTTCATTGCAATAGTTTATCCCCTGCGTTACTCCACTTTAGTGACAGAACGGAAAGTTAAGTTCTGCATTGCGGGATGTTGGCTTATACCCATTACAATATCAAGTTTTCCGATCATGGGATGGAACGAGGAAGAAGATTGGTTGGCTTCAAACTATTCAGATTGCAATATATTTACTGTTTTACCGTGTTCTTATCTGCACTTCTTACTTGCTCCACTCGTCATCGCCATCATTCTTGTCATAGGATTGTACCTGTGTATTTTCAAAGTGGCAGCTAAGCAAGCAAGACAGGTGGCTGCTCTACGCCTTACTGGGAAAGCGAATCACTGGTTCAAGCGCTTTGGAATCAAAGCAGTTGTGGTGCTGTTCGTAACTGTGACATTTTTCATTATCACAAATATGCCACTGATTATTTCGATCTATCTATTTTGCCCCACTTGGTTAAATATTCCTGGTAGTTTTTGGTCGTCTGTCACATTTTTGTTAAATTCAAATTCTATGTTTAATCCTCTTATTTATGGATTGGGAAACCGCGATATACGTAGAGCATTTGTTCAGGGCGTTTTACAAAAAAGTCGACAGTCGACCAAATGTTGCCGGCAGTGATATTTTCGAATATCAATATCACAGTTATTCAGTCATGAAAGACGGAATAATGAATCATTAATTATTTTTCAGCGATGTGTTTCTTCGAAATGCGCGTTGTTTTTTGCCGTCTTGTTTAATCGTTTCACGAAAGAAAATCTACCTTAGTAGATATACAAAGCATGTGAACTAAAACTGAAACTGATGTATGAAAAAATTGTCGAGGGGCTGTCAAAAAGGCAACATAAAATCGACAGCGTGAAAACTGACTTGTCGACAAAGTAATTGCACTAGGAAATCGAGATAATAAGGGATGACCTGGAGTTATCGAAGGTGAAAGAAAATTTTTATCTAATCGGAAAATGCACATAGAAAGAAAGGAGATATCTCGGCGGGGTAATAATCCCAAGTGGCAAAATGTCAAAACGCAATCTGCATCAAATGGCGTCACAAGAGATAACTTAGAACCATTAAATTATACGGAAGTTCTCGATGAATCAAGCGAGGTATATTTGGTTGAAATTTGCATTAGAAGGAGACCAGAACTATGTGTGTTTTGCCTGTGTGATATCTACCAACCGATAATTATACGTTGCGGGTTAATGTCTTAAATTTTACGATACCCTGTTGCGCCAAATCTTGAGTATGGATATTTTAATCGATGGTCTGGGGAACTGTGTGACTACATGGGAGGCGTGGATCAGCTTTTAGAGAAACCTGTTACTGACAAGAACCACAGCAGGTATGGAAAACATTGAGGTAAACGGATCCGGAGAATTGATGTTATAGGTATGTAGATTTATCCAAGGATCACTCTGTTGTTTGATTATTTGATGTCTTTAATAAACCTCATTATCACAGCTCCGATGGATGCACAGTTTTCCATAGTGAACCCAAATGTTCTGGATCACGTAAAGGATAAGAAAATGCTCATGATTCTGAATAAGTTACTGTACCGCATAACTTACCGCATGTAGATATTCAAAACGGTTGCAGAGATATTAGAATTTGAATTTGAATTTTATGCAAATGAGATTTCGTCACCAAGAGAACTAATGATAATGCGCCGAATTTAAGCTTGGGTGTTGCTTATTTATAACATATAACCTATCTAATTCCGCTTAACTCCGGCTGTATGCCTACAACATACTTCAGGATCATAATGGTGTTCAAGCGTGTCAGAGATGCATCACACTCTAGATAATAGTCAGGTTGCCAATCACGGGAAGGTTGCGTACGAATGCAGAGATAATAATAATAATAATAATACCCGACGACAATTCCCCACATTATAACCGAAATCCTGAATCATTAGTTAAGGCCACTTGACATTACAGTCTCATCTGGTCACGTAGATCCTAAAATGCATTTTATCCATATTTATTAAGAGATCCGTGTGATTTTGTAATCCGTTCGTCCGTCCCCTGTTTTCCGTGAATTTATAGTCTGTCATATTGGGGTAATTTTGAGCCTATTTGCATAACCCCCCGAGCAGAGGCTCATTGGTAAATTCAAGATGTCGGCCAAGTGGGTACCAGAAAAATTATGTTTTCGTCATTTTTCTTCAGAATTGCTGCTTTCCGCGATGAAAAGTGGGCAAAATTATTTTATTTCACATCACATTATTATTTACTAATTGATTTCGCAGTTTTTGCGGAGAAATTGCATAAAAATTTGAGCAACATTGAATGAAGATTCACGTATCGCCGAATAAAATACATTATTAAATCTGATTTGTTTTCTTAAAGTTTCAGTTGTCCCTACAATGCACTGCAGCTATTGTGACCAAGACTAGTCAAAAATAAATTAATCATAAGGGGGAGTGTGTGTCATCCGTGTTAATTATATGGACATCGTTACATGTATACTATCGCTCAAATGGTTATCTCTGTTTGATGTTCCGAGAACAATGGATAGTGAAATTATTCTGTCCAGTTGCTCTACCATTTATTTATCAATAGTGTCTCGTGTTCTTCCCGGTTTGTTATAGGGCGGTGTTTTCCTCTGTTGAATAAAACTGGCGTGTGAAAACAAACAACTTCTTTCGTTGTTTTGCTGATTTGAGCGACAAAGGCTTGTTGAGGACTGGAACGCTACACAAAAACAGCTAGATACTTCACGTAGAAAGATATTGTCCAGTCCTTTGTGCAGTTGAAAAGAGTCAAGTCTAGGCACATTATTGGTCCCAGACTTGGCTATTGGATGCATTGTCTCGTGATTGTTACATGGAGTATGAACCCGAAAACAAGCCTGGATGTTTATAGAAAAGACAAACTTCTGAGCTGTACTCCACATAAACATATTTAATGAACAAGCGTTCGACTCTCATGCCGGAGCCTTTATCAAGTGATCTGTTGAATTTTATAAAATTGCCAGTAGATATACATATTGTCAAATTGTTTATCTGTTTCCATGGATGGTCGAATGTTATATAGAGATATACACAATAGGGGTTTAATTCTTTACTTATTCCCAATTAAACCACTATTGTGTATATCTCTATATAACATTCGATCATCCATGGAAACGGATAATCAATTGCACAATCTGTATATTTACTGGCAATCCTGTGAAATTCAAAAGGTCACTCGATAAAAGCTCCGGCATGGGAATCGAAGGCTTGTGCATTGAATATGTTTACGTGGAGTACAGCTCAGAGTTTGTCTATAACTAACGAACCAACGTATGATTCTAAACATTATAGGCCTGGATGTGTTATTCCCATGGACCTCAGTAAAGTATTTGACTGTTTACCACAGCAAATATTCATTACAAAACTACAAGCTTATGGTTCATCATATCAATGCTGCCCTTTTATCCTATCATATATATGCATGTCATATGGGAGTCGCGAGATTAATGATGTGTTCAGTGAGGGGTATCAACTGAGTAAAGGCGCCTCCCCTCCCCCCCAGGGATACATTTAGGATCAATACTGGTTTACTTATTTATTTTACCTGTATTGTTGAATCACCAGTGCTGATCTGCTCAAATGCGCCGAAGATAATCCCCTCCCAGCTAGTGGCCATAAAAATGGCGAAGTAAGTCGTCGTCTATTAGTTGACGACGCTATAAATGCCACAAATTGATTGATTGAAATTGTAGTTTAAGGGCCGCTTCCCATATGGATTTCGCGGCCCATCAACTCAATGTTTTATTTTAATTCCACGTTACATTTTTCATTTGTGATGTTTACATGCGCTATATTTTAAAATAAAATGAAATAAATAAATGAATAAACAAGTAAATAAATATATAGATAAATAACAAGGAGGGTGTGGAATGAGATATAAATAGAAGAGAAGAACTGGCTATGTACAAATTCGTCGGTCAGTTTTTGCTTAGGTTATTGGTAAACATGTGTTCATTATATATCGTTGTCGCCTGGGTGATTCCTTTGTCTTTCACAAACTGCTTCCCGGCAATCATTTATAAGGCAACCCGAGTAAATACAGTGATTTCTCAATCCGCTAATCAACGCGTTGAGGCGAAGGGTGTGTTGATCAGTCACGACTCTCATTATTGCATACATATTACCTTACATTGGCTGCTGAATCATGCTTAGCAAAACATACGATAGAAGAATTATATGGACCTGTAGCACTTGAAAAAGAGTCTTCGTGTCGGCGAATAAGACAAAATATATCTCTACGGGAATAGCTTGCTATTATGGCCGTATCGTTTCCTTGCACACACAGCATTCGCGGAATTGTACAAAATTTTACTGGTTTGAACAGATGATAACTACAGATAATTTTTGAAAATGTCAGCCTCTTACGATAAATGTTTTCTAATAAAACGAAATTCAAAGAAAATTTATCATACTATTTCTTTTCAAATTCTCTCGGGAGTCCTAGAAATTAAACAAAAATGCATAACACACACAGCTTTTATTAATCATACCAATTCTCCTCTGGAATTCTATCAAGTATTGTTGTTGATTTGAATCCTTATCCTGAAACAAGAGGCTCTGACACAAATGCCACTCTCTACCACTACAATACAAATGCATTTATTTACCATTAGTCAAAGACACTGTTGATGTGCCCAAAGTAGACCACGTTTTCTCACACAAAACTTCTTAAAACCATCAGAAATTTAGTCAGTGGACTACGTTATGTCTGAATAATATACACAAGGTTAATTCAGATGAAACGCTTTCACAGATCTTTCACAAAATCGATTTATTTCGGAAAACAGTCACAATAGGAACGTTGCCCACTCCTGGCACCCCTAAACATTTGGTTTTTCATCTGGAACGCAGGCGCGACGTAAATCAGTTTTGGACACGAAAAGTACAACAAAGCTGTTTCTGAGTAGCAGACTTCTCCTCCAGAGTTGCAAATCAAAATATTATCTATTTGTTTGAACAAGCTCAAAAAGCTGACCCATAAATACATCAAAACATTCTCCTGTATATCAAATTCCCATAGCTGGGACAAAAAGTGGTATTTCGCCTTTTGTCCTGACCAATATAGGATAATGTTCAGTTCAGTCCCAATTTGACAGTTCATTTGCGATCAATTACCCGAAGCATTCTGCAATTTACCAACAATTTCATGATGTTGACGTTTGCTCCTTTTCGCCTTGTTCTCAAAACTAAATAATCCTTTTCGATGGCTAGTTAATGTTCCTTTACATGTCCGTATATCTGGATTAAACATCAATCACTTTGTTCCACAATATGGAGTAGTATACTTTCTAACCAAAAGCAATGCGATTGTTTAGAAAAATTGATTTTGATACATTTATCTAGTTTCAGTCCGATATGCTAAATTTCAGTCATTTTATTTATGGGAGTCACATAGAGGATTCACTTTTTTAGAGCTGGCCTTTGATATTGTCAACCGTGCGGTATAAGATGATGAGATTACTGACATCTCAAAAATGCGACTTTTCCTTTATTAGCCCTTCCTGTAGGTTGAAGAAAACTATAAGAACTAATACATCGTAGATGGCTGTGTAAGAGGTATCAGCATATAAGCATGTCCTGGCATGTGATTGGTTAATAAGTGGAGACCGGCCTGCTAGTTGGAAAACTCCGATGTGATAAATTCATAGTTGATATTTGATAATAAATGGAGTGTCTATTTTCAACATTCTGTTGATATTCCCTTCACTCCTTTTGAATTATCATTCTGTGCAAAAGAACTTGCTCAAAGATGGTCGTGTCTATGAGAATTTATCTAACATATGCTGGTCAACGATAGTGTTCCATACTCTGAGAAGTGCAGCCAACAGTATGTTGGCAAGACCATCCAAAGACTCCATTTGAGGGTGAATCGTCCCCGAAAATCCGTTAGGAAAAAGCAATTGCTTATAACTAAGCATTTTCTGGCCCCGACACTGGCTGGGGCAACATTAGTATTCGAATCAAAGATGTCGTCCACCCATTTACCAAGCATTCCCTCTTTGAGTTTCAGGGGAAAATCAGGATGCGGAAACTGTTCTGGATACCAGAACTGTGGCCAGTGTTTCTGTATGGATTAAATGATAGTGTGAAAGGATACGACAAATTATGCGACAAATCGCCATTCATATATTTCCAATGTTACCCAGCTATGTGAATCCCATCAATTGAGACATCGCATCCATGGTTGAAGAAAATTCCACATTACGTTGACCCACGATCATATCACTATAAATCAATTAGTGGGTTTGACTAACACACTCACTAACATACATAGCTTTCGTACAGCCCAACATTAGTTAACTCTGAGAGCTTTAAAACTAATAGCCAGAGATATACAACGATCCGAACATAATCCAAATTTCCCAAGACCGGCTGTTCTTGAAACTCAACCACGTGGATAAAGGATGGGACAAAATTAATTTACCACCGATCTTGAATGATTCAGAGCTACGCAGTGATCTACCGAATTAGGTTCAGTTCGCATATAAGTATACTAAACCTATAGCCACCAAAATATCCACTTACTCTAATGCTGCCAAGGAGTTCGATGGAAATATATAAACGTCTGGAGGCTATAGTTGTGATTTTGGATCGAACGCCATGCAAGCATATTGTGACATTGATAAAGTCAGTGCTAAGCACCTAAAACACTACTGATGAAGGGACCTAATTATAGATAGCTGAGATGAATAAACTTGAAGGCCGACCAGAAGATAGTCCTGACTGCACTAAAACAGTACGTTATTGAGTGGTCAAAGCGAGAAAAAGTTGTACCTACAGTACTCGCTGATTGGCTTGGCCTCGCCAAGAGGAAAGGCGTTCAAACAATCGACAGAAGTACCCCTCCCAAACCAAAACAAGTACCCTAGCAAATCTCATTAAATTCTACTACATTCTTTATAGTCCAAGCAGACAAAGCTCAAAATAATAAAATATTCATTTGTAAATATTAGTATTACCATAATCGAATATGTCTAATTGCTCCCAGATTGCATTTAATCAAATTTACTTTACAACCATAAAACGCTTCTCTGAGAAAGAGGTATTTGTCTTTCCAACCACTGGTAACATCATACCAAAAGTGTATAGGGCTCTCAAAATGCATAAAACGCCGTGCATCACGATGCTCCTTTCAACCCTGTTGACGAAGACCTTTCACGAAGTAATAAACATTGCGTTGGGTGTATGTAGATATTAAAAAACAAAATGTCTTGCGCAAGAACTTGATGCCGTACAGTATAACTCTATAATACAATCCCCATCAATACCTGATTGCCCATCTTATTAGTATCGATGATCAAGAATACCGATCGACCATTTATTAATCTCCGAAATTCAATATTCTGCCGTCGTCCATTGAAGACTTAGGCTAGTGTCCTGTAAGTGAGAAGCGGTCAAAAGTGTTCAATGATGCCGGCAAGACATCATCATTCCACAAATATCAAATCCGTATCGCTGATCAGTATTCTAATCCATACAATATTCGTTGTGAAGTCGTTATTCAGAGAATGATGTAAGCATTCTTTAGCTTTACTAGATACAAAGGATATCATTCGTGGCATATTTCTTTGTTTTTGGCGCTGCTTGAATTTCTCATTCATAATATCCGTGTGGAATTTTACAATACGACACATCAACAGCATATGATAGTAACTGTGCACCATTTTGGCAAACTTTATCTGTTCTTTTATGAATAAGATTATATGGTACTATTATTATGGTATTATTATATAGATTACTACTGACAACCCTTGTGGCACATCACCTTTAGACCCTGAAGCAATAGCACCATCTATATAGCAATGAAGCGATCCTTCGCTCTGGTGAGCTGTACGACAGGAGAGATGTTTACAGTTTGGACACTGTAAACTATTTATTTCCGGAGAGTAATATTCCAGTGGGACCTGCATATGGCGTATATATATTACGCCTTGTAGCATTTCCTGGATTCTCTGTGAAATATGACGATTTAATCAATGCTACAAAACAATTTCTGAAACTTATAAAACAGGGCTATACCACCAAGCGTCCCCTCTCAGATTTTCTCAAATTTGGCGAAACATACCGCACGCTGATAGCAAAATACGAACGCAGCATGCAAGATCTATAGTGTTATGTGTCGTAACTTGTATCTAAATCCGCTTAACTCGGGGCTAGGAGCCGTATGAACCCATGTACTTCAAGATCCTCATGGTTTTCCTATGAACAGGTACAATCAAAGTCTGACTGAGATTTATCATTCTCCAGATATCGACTTCACAACGAAAATTATATGAACTAAGGATGTTGATCAGCGATACGGTTGAGCTATTTTGGGAACATCACGATGCCTTGTCGAGATAATTGAAAACTGTTGATCGTTTCTCACTTATACGAAACTAGCCTATGTTTATGTACACTATGTTTTTTATTTATTTGGTGCTGATGCTGTTATATGGAATAGGACTTTGGATTCTGGACGCGGGAATTCTTTAACGGACGACAGCTGGATATTGGATGACGAACTCTATACGCTTGTATTCACGACTTTTATCAAGGTTCATTCTCCGGTAGAGGTCCTCTCTGGCAAAGTTTTAAAGTTTTCAGGATCTCTTTCAGAGTTGCTAAAGTCGTCTTGGCAGATTTGTCGAGTTCCTATCAATTCATTTCCTGGCGCTCGTTTGACAATACATACGTTTCCTATTGCTATCCGTGATCTTCACTCATCTGAGTATATGGATTGCAGCATTGTTCAGATGCACAAAAGGAAGTCAAAGCTCAGGTATGTTTTGAATGGTGGTGGTACTAGGCAATTTCCCAGCCACTAGTATTACCATCTCTAAGACTGACGAAGTCAATGGAATGATATGCGATCATATCTGATATTGTGGTGCAGTAATGACAGGACACATTTGACAAATACATCTGAATGTTGTCCGCTGGACCGGAAATTCCAAGATGCTGGAGCATCATCTGAGGAGCCTTTGCTTTATACGTTGTGAGTTGCTTAGCGTGCTCATCGTGTCTAAAATAATGTCAATAAAAGATGACGTAAGCTTACCTCGCCATATTCCATCAGCACCATTAGGTGGGGATGGCCATCACCATGTATTCCAACCAGTATATGGTGATGGCTCATCATATCAAATGTACATTCATAGAAATCATCGTTTTCATGGTTCTTTGCATTATTTGGTTCTAGATGGTGACAGATTGTGTTCCGTGTGAAACCGTTGAAAATCGTTTGTTATTGGGAGTGTATTTCTCCATCTCACATTGTTGGCATTGTGACGACTGAACCACAGTGTATGATACCTTAGAATTGTGTGTCTTCTTTCTCAGCGCTATATCTAGGGAAATATATACATACTGGAATTAGCCTGTTTATGAAATACATGATTTGGTATATACATAGGGGACAAGGAGATCAATCATGTACAACCGTTATGGTCATTAGACGAATGAAAACATTAGAAGGAGACGATACGTCCGCATTCCCATCCAATAATGATCTCAGGTTATTAGTAAAACTTATGTCACACGAGCTCGTCAAATTATATGATGGTTGCTTGTGTAACAAAATATCACTCAATGCAAAGAAAACTAACCATGTGTATAAGACCATCCAAAAGTAAATACCCGATCTTGACCAGATTAACTTTATCTTTTATTGAGATAGAGCAAGTTGAAATCGTTAAATTTCTTTGTGTATACTTCAAATGGACATCGCATATCACAGAGGTTTGTAAATAAAATAAGTCGTAACATTGGTATGACTTATCATATAAAAGACCGCCTCAGTAAAAAATACTCTCATTATACTTTATTATTCATTAATATTCCCATTTCTAGGGAAATACTCATGCGCCAGCCATCTTAAGCCCTTGCAAAACCTTCAGAAAAAAAGGCAATACGATTGATCACATGTTCGGCAAAATTGGAACATAGAGCGCTTCTCTTTGTCCGCCTAAAATACTACCCATAAAGCAAATAAACGAATATCTAGTGCTACATTTTGTTAATAAATTTTGCAATCATCCAGAAACAATTCCAATAAAATACAAGTCATTTTTACAAAACAATCACTGGTACACAGATACCCGACTGGACAGTCCGGGTTGAATCTTCATCGTCATATTTATCAGTCTGATCTATTCCCTTACACCACCAAAATTAAATGTCCAATAGTTTGGAACAGTTTATCATCTTCCTGCAATTCAATGTCACATTTGAAATCCCGTATTAAAACCATATAGTGGAAAATCATGCCATCTTTTCCTAAGAATAATTATATTCCAAAAAATCGTAGCGTTTGGAACTAAAGTACACAATTACATCTTATTTGTGTATTTTTTGTTTTCAATTAAAATTTGACTATATAAAATAAAATAATTTTCACCGGAATTAAAACCATAAATTTGTATATCTTTTCTGGGATAAAACAAGCTCCTATGGATTTTACAATTATTGCATTATTGTTCAATTCATATATGAGAATTTTGGTGAATAAATGAATTTAAAAAAACGAAAGATTTTATCATTATATGCACTACGTGTGTATGATCCTTTCAGTCGGCAGATACAACACACGCTCGTTCTTGTTAGTAATATTTTGCGAATTGTGCTATCAGTTACTTTGTTATTCTCATTGACAAGACCCCGTTATTTGACACAAAATCGCCAGTAAGAAAGAAAAACCTAACCATGATAACCGTATGCAATTTTCTCTTGTGCTGCTGTTTGGCGCGTTTCCGGGCCGGAGTGTTCTTCCTAATTTCTTTCTCCGTTTGAAATAGCTCCCATGTCTGGCGTTTTATTCTGACATCATTCCCCTTCTCTCACTTAATTGCGTTCTCCTGTTTTTAAGTCAACATACTTTTGTCATCTGAAAAGAACAAGTATAGTAACTAGCATTATAAGTGTTGTAAGATTTTTTTTTCGGACTGCAAGCGTCTGGTCCGTCATTCATAATTTAGCCGTCGTCCATTAACCAATATCCACGTCCATAATTCAAAGACCTATTCCATATTCCATATAACAGCATTAGCACCAAATTTAAAAATACAATCATAGTATGCATAGACATAGGCTTGTTTCCTGCAAGAGATAAGCGGTCAACAGTTTTCAATGATGCCGGCAAGACATCATGATGTTCCAAAAATATCAAATCCGTATCGCTGATCAGTATTCTTAATCCATAATATTCGCTGTAAAGTCGTCATCTAGAAAATGATCTATATAGCTTTTGGTGAATGAGGAACGGGTTTGAATGGATAGGTTTTTGAAAGCGCCTGCATATAGTCATATGCATATGAGCACATATATAGGTCAGCCAACATGGGCGCACAGTTAGTACCCATTGGAATACCTATATGCTGTTGATATATTGTGTTGCCAAATTTCACATAGATATTTTTAATGAGAAATTCAAGCAACTCTATAAACAAAACAAAAAACATCCCATGAATGATATCTCTTGTATGTAGTAGAGCTAAAGAATGCTTTATGGCTTCCGACATTAATATATCTACGATCAGTTTTCTTGAACACAGATACTATTAATGAACTTGGTCAATAAGGCCCTGCTGAGGGGTTGTAGTATAGAGAGTCGAGAAATCCCATGTGGATACATGTCTGTACCGTATGTGACCTTTAATACCAAGTTCTTCCGTAAGACATTTTGAGTTTTCAGAAATAGTGACGCAATACCTTTCCCAAAATGCTTTTACCTCCTGAAGGGCCCTCGTCAACTTTATTCAACAAGGCTGTCACCCATGTACATATTGTGATTGTTTATAATTCAGTTAATGCGATGCTACATATATTTACATGACAAAACAGGAAATTAAAGCAAAGTTATACCCTTTAATGACTTTTTGTATCGTCGTTCCACCTCGAGTTTGTTAGCCATATCATCTATCCTGTCTTGACAGGCCGTTGCTTGTATTACCGTTATATGGTAAGATTTTTTTCCGGACTACAAGCGTCTGGTCCGTCATTCATAATTCAGCCGTCGTCCATTGACCAATATCCGCGTCCATAATTCAAAGACCTATTCCATATTCCATATAACAGTATTAGCACCAAATTCAAAAATACAATCATAGTATGCATAGACATAGGCTTGTTTCCTGCAAGAGAGAAGCGGTCAACAGTTTTCAATGATGCCGGCAAGACATCATGATGTTCCAAAAATATCAAATCCGTATCGCTGATCAGTATTCTTAATCCATAATATTCGTTGTAAAGTCGTCACCTAAAGAATGATGTATTACAAGCGTCTAGTCCGTCATCCATAATTCAGCCGTCGTCCATTAGAGAATATCCGCGTCCATAATCCAAAGACCTATTCCATATTCCATATAACAGTATTAACACCAAATTCAAAAAGACAATCATAGTATACATAAACATAGGCTTGTTTCCTGCAAGAGAGAAGCGGTCAACAGTTTTCAAAGATGCCGGCAAGACATCATGATGTTCCAAAAAATCCGTATTATCAAATCCGTATCGCTGATCAGTATTCTTAATCCATAATATTCGTTGTAAACTCGTCATCTAAAGAATGATGTATCGAGGTGTATCATCCACCTCGAGTTTGTTAGCCATATCATCTATCCTGTCTTGACAGGCCGTTGCTTGTATTACCGTTATATGGATAATATAAACATTATCGTTTTTATTCACGGAGGGCATATATAACAGGAAATAGGCGAAGGTACAGTGCAACCCATCATCACTTATTCGAACGAAACCAGTATATATTATGATAATATACCAAGTTTGGAAGGCTAAATAAAATAAAACTATTAATTCTGACACACTGCATGTATTGCACTCAAACAATCTAACATTATAAAGAAGGAAGGGATGGAAGAAGGAAGCGAGTTATTCACAGGGAATTCACAATATCGCATAAGCGGCAGGAAGTACGACCTAAAATCGGAGTACATATGAATTTGTTTTCCTGATGAACTAGTTATTAGGACTATTTTTACAGTCGTGTTGGAGGAATCCATAATCAAAGTATCGTATGATACTAATTAATTTGTAAAACCATCCTTTATTTTGGATAGGCTCCTATAGATGTTCTAATAGACGGTCGGCCATGAACACCAAATGTAACTTTTTTATCGTTACAAAATGGTATCCATTCTGACTGAGATCGTGTATGGTAGTGTTCAAGGTGGGAGAGGGCGTCACCTTGGTGATTCTTTGGTCCAATAAAGACAAAAATTTACAGAAATCACTCCTAATTTAATTTTCATCGTAATGTTTATCATCAATAGATATTCATGCTATGTTAGTTCTATGAAGTGTGAGTTTTAACACAAGTATGAATATTAGATATTATAAGACAATTTGTTCTCGTCAAGAAGTGGCTAGAATCTAATTTGTTAAATACAAATTGTCATTATGTTATATCAGATAGATTGAGTAGGATGCTTTGTAGTGTTTGAATATTATTTTAGGTTTGTGATGCTTTTGTGGCAATTTGTGGTCTCTGTCGTGGTTCGGGTGCTTTGTGGCAATCCTCCCCACTACCTTACGTCCACGCCCCGTGTACTACTAACGCGCAAACGCATTCATCTGAGGGAGTGGCTAGATACTTGCGCTATGCCTTTCATGAGCAAAACTACGATCATCTGAAGTTTCGAAGGGAGAGGGGGCGAGAGGGGACAGCCATTGATGACATAACCTTGTATGACTTAAATGGGTGCCTTTTGTCGGTTAAAACCTATTAATGTTTTATTAATGCTATTCCTGAGTGTTTGATTTTACTTTCTTCTTTTGTTTATCTCCAGCGGTATAGTTTATCGAAATCGTTTATGGAATCTTCGTGTCATATGTGCGAGTAGAGTGCTGAACAAACACATCATGTGAACTAAACAATGAAGAAATTACCCGTAAGCTGCTACTGCATAACGAATGCGTGCAAGATCTATGGGGCTACGTTTCGTAACATGTGTCTAATTCCGCTTAACCCGGGGCTAGGGGCCGTATGAGCCCATGTACTTCAAGATCCTCATGGTACTCATATGAACAGTCACAATCAAAGCGTGACTGAGGTACATCATTTTTAGATGACGACTCTATAACGAATATTATGGATTAAGAATACTGATCAGCGATACGGATTTGATATTTTGGAACATCATGATGTCTTGCCGGCATCATTGAAAACTGTTGACCGCTTCTCTCTTGCAGGAAACAAGCCTATGTTTATGTATACTTTTGTCTTTTTGAATTTGGTGCTAATACTGTTATATGGAAATGGAATAGGTCTTTGGATTATGGACGCGGATATTCTCTAATGGACGACGGCTGGATTATGAATGACGGACTAGACGCTTGTAATTTGTGGAGAACGTATCGTGTAAACTTAGCCGATATGTAAATATTACAGCACAATGATGTCAGCCTTTAATTGTCATAGATGCTTACATTACAGAACTTTGAGCAGTGGATCAGTGGCAAATGTAAACAATTGCGCCTCTGATATTAAACTCGGACGAGAGAAAAGTTTTCTGGTGTTCTATTCATGCAGGAAAGAATTAATTCCCACGAATGTCTATTGTTGAATGTCCCTCGCACATTTGGCATTACCAGGCGGAGGGGTGTTAGTTTCAGGTACTTGCACGACCCCATCTACCAACCCACACACCTACCCATAAGGAGACAGTGAAGTACATATCCTGCGAACTTATTTATCAACACCACGGGCGTTGAATTATATGGCGGGGGGTTAAAACCGGTACCCCTGGCGACGTCTCCCGGTTTGCTCCCGGTTCTATCTCGATCGAAACGTATCGGTTTTCGAGATGGGTATTAAATTAATCGGTAATCTCGAAGGCGGTCCCGGTTTCTATATGTCTTTAGTTTTTGTTGCCGTGAATTTGACCGTTTCCTGCTTCTTAGGCAATCAGTGTTGTGTGGGTAGCATATTTCCGAGGCGCACGTCATATACGCATATTTTGGCCCAAAATATAATCCCGACAACGGATTGTTTTGAAGAGTTTTTGTTTATGTTATTCAACGTTTGTCCGATATATTCATGTCTGGATGTTTCCTGAATCCAAATGAAAGAATACGTTTCATTTATCTATATAAAATATAAATATATAATTGAATGTTCTTATCTCAAATCGATAATTGCTTTTATATCTGGCTAGTATCGGACTCGGACGAAATGACACATCAACTGGATAGAACCTGAATATTGCATGCCTTAATTATTTTTTCCATAGAATTATTTTCAACCAAAAATGGATCGTTTCAACCGAAAAATGAAGGTTATGTTAAATGTTTGGCCGGTGTATCAGTCTCTGTTTATAATTTGTTTTATAATTTGGTATTATTCAATGCAGAGAATTACTATCTTGTGATATAGTTCAAATAAGGAGATCATATCAACACAGTTTTTTTTCTGATATAAGCTTGCGTGAAAGAGGTTAATGGAAATACTGAAAATCGGAACTAGAGGTGCTGATAATTCGCACCACAGTCGATCTGAAAAATCTTCGACTTGAAACAACAGGGGCTAATTTCTTTGAAACAAAAAAAAAACTGAAACAACACCTTTGGCGGGCTTGATAATATGGTCGTGTTCCATTATTTATTGCTGATATCATGTGTTGAGAAATTTACCAAATAACATGATTAATAAAAGTAATTATCGCCCAATTCAGAGTTAATTCATTTTCGCTTTAGAAAAACGATCACATCGTTTTACTTTCAGCCGGTTTCCAGTGAATTACCAACCCCTCTTGTGGCCTTCAAAGCCACTGTATATTTGGATACTGGAGAATCTCTGACGAACGTGGCACTATAAACATTTCTCAAGTCAAGATTCTATCAAATATTTATTTCAATAAAGATCTATAAAGATAAAAGGTAGAAAAAATGCGCTGTCAGGCAAGTATATGCGACTACGTACACAGATCTCTAGACGAAATAACAAAATAATATTAAATCATTCATGTTTAACCCTATCTGGCCTGAGCTTTTTGGGACCTGTCGTGGCCTATTATATTTCACCTCACACTAATATTTTCTGATATATATCATGCAGTTTTTGCGGAAAAATTGACCGAAAAATCGACCCAAAAATGCCGTTTTTGAAAATGACATCAAAGCGGCCATCTTATGTTTTTTACATTTTCTGGTAGTGCTTAACCCAAGGGCATAGCATGGTAAGTTTCAGCTCCCTAGTTCAAGGGGTAAGAACAATAATTGGGAGCTCTCCCCCCCCCCCCCTTCAGGCCAGGACAGGTCCCCAAAAGCCCAGGCCAGATAGGGTTAAACTAAACATGAATCATTTAATATTATTTTGTTATTTCGTCTAGAGATCTGCATACGTAGTCGCAAATAGTAAAGTTATGGAGCGACTAGTGGCGCATTGACTATGTTAAACATGACATTTACCAGCACCAATCCGGTTTTCTTCCTTCGCAATCTACTGTTACACAACTGCTTGAAATCTATGAGGGCATAGTCACAGCCATAGACCAACATAAAGATTTTTTTTTAATATTTCCAAAGCTTTTGATCGAGTTTGGCACAGAGAGTTGATCCAAAAACTCAAACAGTTAGGAATTTCTGATAGTATTCTACGGTAGTTGAAGAGCTATTTGTCAAATCGATTTCAGAAAGTAGTGCTAAACGGCAGAGAATCCAAATCCTTTCGTGTGCACGTTGGAGTTCCCCAAGTATCTGTACTTGGACCCCTTCTTTTCCTGTTCGTTATTGACGACCTTCCACGTGGTATCTTGAACAACATACGTTTATTTGCCGATGGTACATGTTTGTGCATCATTTCTGATCAACTTAATAATGCGACCCCAACATTAATCACGATTTAAATCTCATAAGTAATTGGTCCAACACGTGGCTGGTCCAATTCAATGCTTCCAAAACTATTTCCGCACTGCCAATGTAATGGAGAGTTATGTCAGAGAGAGTGACATACTCTTACGTCACTAATGTGTTCTCAAAAAGAGCTTCTAATCAATCTCCTCAACACTGCCAATGTAATGGAGAGTTGTGTTGGAGATAGTGGCACATTCTTACATCACTAATTTATCCTCCATGAGAGCTTCTAATCACTCTCCTCAACACTGCCAATGTAATGTAGAGGTATGTCAGAGAGAGTGACACACAGTAACATTACTAATTTTTCCTCCAGGAGAGCTTCTAATCACTCTCCTTAACACTGCCAGTATAATGGAGAGTTATGTTGGAGACAGTGACACACTTTTACATCACTAATTTGTTCTCAAGGAGAGCTTCTAATCACTATCCTCAACACTGTCGATGTAATGTAGAGATCTGTTGAAGAGAGTGACACCCTGTTACATAACTAATTTGTCCTCCAGGAGAGCTTCTAATCACTCTCCTCAACACTGCCAATTTGATGGAGAGTTATGTCAGAGAGAGTGACACACAGTAACATTACTAATTTGTCCTCCAGGAGAGCTTCTAATCACTCTCTTTAACACTGCCAGTATAATGGAGAGGTATCTTGGAGACAGTGACATACTCTTACGTCACTAATTTGTTCTCAAGGAGAGCTTCTAATCACTATCCAAAACACTGCCGATGTAACGCAGAGATATGTGGGAGAGAGTGACAAACTCTTACATCACTAATTTGTTCTCCAGGAGAGCTTCTAATCACTCTCCTCAACGCTGCCAATGTAATGGAGAGTTATGTTGGAGATAGTGGCACTCTCTTACATCACTAATTTGTCCTCCATGAAAGCTTCTAATCACTCTCCTCAACACTGCCAATGTAATGGAGAGATACGTCAGAGAGAGTGGCACACTCTAACATCACTAATTTGTCCTCGAGGAAAGCTTCTAATTTCTCTCTTTAACGCTGCCAGTATAATGGAGATTTATTTTGGAGATAGTGACACACTCTTACATCACTAATTTGCTCTCAAGGAGAGTTTCTAATCACTCTCCTCAACACTGCCACAGCAGAAATACGTTGGAGATAGTGACACACTCTTACATCGCTATTTTGTTCTCAAGGAGAGCTTCTAATCACTCTCCTCAACACTGCCAATGTAATGTAGAGGTATGTCAGAGAGAGTGACACACAGTAACATTACTAATTTGTCCTCCAGGAGAGCTTCTAATCACTCTCCTTAACACTGCCAGTATAATGGAGAGGTATCTTGGAGATAGTGACATACTCTTACGTCACTAATTTGTTCTCAAGGAGAGCTTCTAATCACTATCCTCAACACTGCCGATGTGATGCAGAGATATGTTGGAGAGAGTGACACACGCTTTCATCACGAATTTGTCCTGCAGGACAGCTTCTAATCACTCTCCTCAACACTGCCAATGTGATGGAGAGTTATGTCAAAGAGAGTGACACAATCTTACATCACTAACTTGTCCACCAGGAGAGCTTCTAATCATTCTCCTCAACACTGCCAATGTAATGGAAAGTTATGTCGAAGAGAGTGACACACCCTAACATCACTAATTTGTCCTCCAGGAGAGTTTCTAATCACTCTCCTTAACACTGCCAGTATAATGGAGATTTATGTTGGAGATACTGACACAGTCTTATATCAGTAATTTGGTCTCAAGGAGAGCTTCTAATCACTCTCCTCAACACTGCCAATGTAATGCAGAGATATGTTGGACAGTGACACACTCCTACAACAATAATTTGTCCTCCAGACGAGGTTCTAATCACTCTTCTCAACACTGCCAATGCAATGGAAAGTTATGACAGAGAGTGACATACTCTTTCATCACTAATTTGTCCTCCAGGAAAGCTTCTAATCACTCTCCTCAACACTGCCAGTATAATAGAGAGGTATGTGGGAGAGAGTGACAAACTCTTACATCACTAATTTGTTCTCCAGGAGAGCTCCTGATCACTCCCATCAAGACTGCCAATGTAATGGAGAGTTATGTCAAAGAGAGTGACACACTCTTACATCACTAATTGGTCATCCAGGAGAGTTTCTAGTCACTCTCCTTAACACTGCCAGTATAATGGAGATTTATGCTGGAGATACTGACACAGTCTTACATCACTAATTTGTTCTCATTGAGAGCTAATAATCACTATCCTCAACACTGCCGATGTAATGCAGAGATATGTTGGAGATAGTGGCACACTCTTACATAACTAATTTGTTCTCAATGAGAGCTTATAATCACTATCCTCAACACTGTCAATGTAATGCAGAGACATGTCGGAGAGAGTAACACACGCTTACATCAATAATTTGTCCTCCATGAAAGCTTCTAATCACTCTCCTCAACACTGCTAAATTAATGGAGAGATATGTTGGAGAGAGTGACACACTCTTACGTCACTAATTTGTTCTCCGGAAGAGCTTTTAATCACTATCCTCAACACTGCCAATGTAATGGAGAGTTATGTCGGAGAGAGGGACACACTCTTACATCACTAAGTTTCCTCCATGAGAGCTTTTGATCACTCTCCTCAACGTTGCCAATGTAATGATAGTTATGTCGCAGAGAGTGACACACTCTTACATCACCAATTTGTTTTCCTGGAGAGCTGCTAATCACTCTCCTCAACACTGCCAATGTAATGATAGTTATGTCGGAGAGAGTGACGCTCTCTTACATCATAATTTGTCCTCCAGGTGAGCTTCTTATCACTCTCCTCAACACTACCAATGTAATGAAGAATTATGTTAGAGGTACACACTCTTGCACCACAAATTTGTTCTCCAGGAGAGCTTCTAATCACTCTCCTTAACACTGCCGATGTAATGGAGAGCTATGTTGGAGATAGTGACACACTCTTACATCATTAATTTGTCCTCCATGAAAGCTTCTAATCACTCTCCTCAACACTGCTAAATTAATTGAGAGATATGTTGGAGAGAGTGACATACTCTTACGTCACTAATTTGTTCTCCGGAAGAACTTTTGATCACTCTCCTCAACGTCGCCAATGTAATGATAGTTATGTCGCAGAGAGTGACACACTCTTACATCACCAATTTGTTTTCCTGGAGAGCTGCTAATCACTCTCCTCAACACTGCCAATGTAATGATAGTTATGTCGTAGAGAGTGACACACTCTTACATCACCAATTTGTTTTCCTGGAGAGCTGCTAATCACTCTCCTCAACACTGCCAATGTAATGATAGTTATGTCGCAGAGAGTGACACACTCTTACATCACGAATTTGTTTTCCTGGAGAGCTGCTAATCACTCTCCTCAACACTGCCAATGTAATGATAGTTATGTCGCAGAGAGTGACACGCTCTTGCATCACCAATTTGTTTTCCTGGAGAGCTGCTAATCACTCTACTCAACACTGCCAATGTAATGATAGTTATGTCGCAGAGAGTGACACACTCTTACATCACCAATTTGTTTTCCTGCAGAGCTGCTAATCACTCTCCTCAACACTGCCAATGTAATGATAGTTATGTCGCAGAGAGTGACACACTCTTACATCACCAATTTGTTTTTCTGGAGAGCTGCTAATCACTCTACTCAACACTGCCAATGTAATGATAGTTATGTCGCAGAGAGTGACACACTCTTACATCATTAATTTGTCCTCCATGAGAGCTGCTAATCACTCTCCTCACACTGCCCATGTAATGATAGTTATGTCGCAGAGAGTGACACACTCTTACATCATCAATTTGTTTTCCTGGAGAGCTGCTAATCACTCTACTCAACACTGCCAATGTAATGATAGTTATGTCGCAGAGAGTGACACACTCTTACATCACCAATTTGTTTTCCTGAAGAGCTGCTAATCACTCTCCTCAACACTGCCAATGTAATGATAGTTATGTCGCAGAGAGTGACACACTCTTACATCATTAATTTGTCCTCCATGAGAGCTGCTAATCACTCTCCTCAACACTGCCAATGTAATGATAGTTATGTCGCAGAGAGTGACACACTCTTACATCACCAATTTGTTTTCCTGGAGAGCTGCTAATCACTCTACTCAACACTGCCAATGTAATGATAGTTATGTCGCAGAGAGTGACACACTCTTACATCACCAATTTGTTTTCCTGGAGAGCTGCTAATCACTCTCCTCAACACTGCCAATGTAATGATAGTTATGTCGCAGAGAGTGACACACTCTTACATCACCAATTTGTTTTTCCTGGAGAGCTGCTAATCACTCTCCTCAACACTGCCCATGTAATGATAGTTATGTCGCAGAGAGTGACACACTCTTACATCATTAATTTGTCCTCCATGAGAGCTGCTAATCACTCTCCTCAACACTGCCCATGTAATGATAGTTATGTCGCAGAGAGTGACACACTCTTACATCACCAATTTGTTTTCCTGGAGAGCTGCTAATCACTCTCCTCAACACTGCCAATGTAATGATAGTTATGTCGGAGAGAGTAACGCTCTCTTACATCATAATTTGTCCTCCAGGTGAGCTTCTTATCACTCTCCTCAACACTACCAATGTAGTGAAGAATTATGTTAGAGGTACACACTCTTGCACCACAAATTTGTTCTCCAGGAGAGCTTCTAATCACTCTCCTTAACACTGCCGATGTAATGGAGAGCTATGTTGGAGATAGTGACACACTCTTACATCATTAATTTGTCCTCCATGAAAGCTTCTAATCACTCTCCTCAACACTGCTAAATTAATTGAGAGATATGTTGGAGAGAGTGACATACTCTTACGTCACTAATTTGTTCTCCGGAAGAACTTTTGATCACTCTCCTCAACGTCGCCAATGTAATGATAGTTATGTCGCAGAGAGTGACACACTCTTACATCACCAATTTGTTTTCCTGGAGAGCTGCTAATCACTCTCCTCAACACTGCCAATGTAATGATAGTTATGTCGTAGAGAGTGACACACTCTTACATCACCAATTTGTTTTCCTGGAGAGCTGCTAATCACTCTCCTCAACACTGCCAATGTAATGATAGTTATGTCGCAGAGAGTGACACACTCTTACATCACGAATTTGTTTTCCTGGAGAGCTGCTAATCACTCTCCTCAACACTGCCAATGTAATGATAGTTATGTCGCAGAGAGTGACACGCTCTTGCATCACCAATTTGTTTTCCTGGAGAGCTGCTAATCACTCTACTCAACACTGCCAATGTAATGATAGTTATGTCGCAGAGAGTGACACACTCTTACATCACCAATTTGTTTTCCTGCAGAGCTGCTAATCACTCTCCTCAACACTGCCAATGTAATGATAGTTATGTCGCAGAGAGTGACACACTCTTACATCACCAATTTGTTTTTCTGGAGAGCTGCTAATCACTCTACTCAACACTGCCAATGTAATGATAGTTATGTCGCAGAGAGTGACACACTCTTACATCATTAATTTGTCCTCCATGAGAGCTGCTAATCACTCTCCTCAACACTGCCCATGTAATGATAGTTATGTCGCAGAGAGTGACACACTCTTACATCATCAATTTGTTTTCCTGGAGAGCTGCTAATCACTCTACTCAACACTGCCAATGTAATGATAGTTATGTCGCAGAGAGTGACACACTCTTACATCACCAATTTGTTTTCCTGAAGAGCTGCTAATCACTCTCCTCAACACTGCCAATGTAATGATAGTTATGTCGCAGAGAGTGACACACTCTTACATCATTAATTTGTCCTCCATGAGAGCTGCTAATCACTCTCCTCAACACTGCCAATGTAATGATAGTTATGTCGCAGAGTGACACACTCTTACATCACCAATTTGTTTTCCTGGAGAGCTGCTAATCACTCTACTCAACACTGCCAATGTAATGATAGTTATGTCGCAGAGAGTGACACACTCTTACATCACCAATTTGTTTTCCTGGAGAGCTGCTAATCACTCTCCTCAACACTGCCAATGTAATGATAGTTATGTCGCAGAGAGTGACACACTCTTACATCACCAATTTGTTTTTCCTGGAGAGCTGCTAATCACTCTCCTCAACACTGCCCATGTAATGATAGTTATGTCGCAGAGAGTGACACACTCTTACATCATTAATTTGTCCTCCATGAGAGCTGCTAATCACTCTCCTCAACACTGCCCATGTAATGATAGTTATGTCGCAGAGAGTGACACACTCTTACATCACCAATTTGATCTCTAGGAGAACTTCTAATCACTCTCATCAACACTGCCAATTTAATGATAGTTATGTCAGAGAGAGTGACACACTCTTATATCATAAGTTTTCCTCCAGGAGATCTTCTTATCACTCTCCTCAACACTGCCGATGTAATGGAGAGTTATTTTAGAGAGAGTGACACACTCTTACATCACTAATTTGTTCTCCAGGAGAGCTTCCAATCCCTATCCTCAACACTGCCAATGTAATGGAGAGTTATGTCGAAGAGAGTGACACACCCTTACGTCACTAATCTGTTCTGAATGAGAGCTTCTAATCACTCTTCTCAACACTGCCGATGTAACGGAGAGATATGCTAGAGAGAGTGACACTCTTACATCACTAATTTGTCCTCCAGGAGAGCTTCTAATCGCTCTCCTCAACACTGTCAATATAGAGAGTTATGTTAGAGTGACACACTCTTACATCAGTAATTGTCCTCAAGGAGAGCTTCTAAACACTCTCCTCAACACTGTCAATGTAATGGAGAGTTATGTCGAAGAGAGTGGCACACTTCTTACATCACTAATTTGTTATGAATGAGAGCTTCTAATCCCCATCCTCAACACTGCCGATGTAATGGAGAGATATTTTGGAGAGAGTGGCACACTTCTTACATCACCAATTTGTTCTGCAATAGATCTTCTAATCACTCTCCTCAACACTGCCAATGTAATGGGAAGTTATGTTGAAGAGAGTGCCACACTCTTGGATCACTCGCCCACAACAAAATCCAGGGAGTGATGAATAGATCTCGCACATTTTACAAACACGAGAGACTGGAGAAGATCGCCAGAACGAGCTACTGAAGGTAGAAAATAGAACAAAATGAATATTTCATAGTAATGGGGGGAATTTATGCTCATTAAACTTAATGGTCCGTTTGTCATCACCTGCTTGTCAGGAAAGAGGGATGAGTGAGCTTATTTTATTTTTATTTTTAGTTAGGCACAAATTATTCTATAATAAATCTGTGTTGAAACAAGCTGAAGGATGAACTGTTAATTCTGCTTGCCTAATATCAATAAATAAATAAATAAATATAGGCGTATGATATTTGGGTTCTCAGTCTTTCACATGTATCCTTGGATTGATTAATCATACCCGCTAAATTGTAACAACGCCACGACTGTTGTTGAATTATTTTTCCGGAATCAATCCATACTGCTTGCTCCGGCTAAAATAGTTCTTAAATTACATCTGAGGGGAGACTTTATTGAAAATTTTATGAATGCGTTTTCATGTTTTGTTTATATCCTATAGATGATAGATTATTATAAGAGAATGTGACTTATTGCGATAGTACGCCGTGACAGCACACTTGGCTGAACTTGTTTTCAGAATAGTTCCCTTCATTTCTGTCTGGGAATTGTAGACTGGGAACCAGACTTCAGCATGTTCAGCTATGTCTTACTTCAACTCATAGCGTTCACCAAAATAAACCCATCATTCAGTCTTGCATTTTCCATCATCAAAATAAACCCATCATTCAGCCTTGCATTTACCATCAACTGACTTCGTTAATGCAACTAATTTCCCATATCATTAATTTTTAAGATTGAAAAATTTCCATGAATTTGAAATACATTGACTCAATTTTTGTCATGTCTTCAAAAAGACCCAGGTAGTTTCCATATATATTAATCTTTAATATTTCATCTTCTTTGCTTACATTGAGTTTGACAATTGTTTCATCACATTCAAGTAACCCATACGTTTATCATACAATGTCATATACAACTCTTATTCTTGTACTCTCTTCCATACATATTGCATACAGGAGGACTTGGTATTTTCAGTACACACCATACAATTTCCATACATTGTACTTTAAATTTTCAGAGTGTCATACATTTGCCACATACTCTTGAAAATCGTATGTTTTCCCCATACATTTACCAGACATTTGACATTACCATTTGGTAATTTAATTTCCATGTGATGTTTACTATCAATAGGTATTCACGCTACAGTAGTTCTATGAAGTGTAATACTTTAACGTAGGTATGAATATTAGAGACATATTAAAAGATATAGTATGATTTCGTCAAGAAGTGTCTAGAATGAAATTGATTTGGTATAAATTATCATTATTTGATATCAAATAGATTAATTTGGTTGTTTCGTAGTGTTTGAATCTTATTTTAGGTTTGGGACGCATTTGTGAGAATTTGTCTTCTCTATCGTGTTTCGGATACGTTTTGGCAATTAGTCATCCCCTAACCTTGCGCTCACGACCCGTGTATTGACCCGCTAGTTCCAAAGGCATTCATCTAATGGAGTAGCTAGCTATAGATACTTGCGTTTTCCGATCATTAGCTAAACTAAGATCATTTGGAAGGCAGTCATTGATGACATAACACTCACGTAAATAGCCACCCATATGTCAGTTCAAACCTATGGCCACACGATGAGGGGAAAAATTCTATACTGAGATGGTTATAAAATATATTGTATTATTAACGATATTCCTGAGTGTTTGACTTTTTTACCTTTGTCAGTATAGCTCCGGTATAGTTTACCGGGATTGTATATGGAATCTTCGTGTCATATGTGCAAGTAGAGTGCTCTACAAACAAATCATGTGAACTAAACAATGAAGAAGAATACCGTAAGCTGTCGCTGCATAGCAACTGTCTTGGTGGAGAATGGACCTAGCCAACATGTAAATATTACGACACAGTGATGATAGTCTTTAATTGTCGTAGATGCTTACACATGGCAGTGTGACTATGCGTCACAGGACCTACGAAGTAAGGTAGGCATTAGGACAGGCACTGAGCTCTTGGCAATCCCACCCCCCCTCCCCCCCAGCCCCAAGTTGAAATCCTGCCTATATTAAGATGGGCACATGCAGCCCAAGTCAGAATCACCAGAGATTTTCATCAAAAATCACCAGAAATTTTCGATTAAAACAGTATTGAATATTTTGTTGAAGATTAAAAGTGATGGGATTGAATGAATAGTTTACCAGTTACTGTGCTGATGTGAATCTGTGACACACCAACACACTCTGTGGCAGTGATTCTGTGACACACCAACACACTCCGTGGCAGTGATTCTGTATCCCTTAATCAAGGAATCAAAATTTGAAATGACAAGAAAAATTTAGACATAATTACACATGTAATGTTTTTGTTTAAATTATATCCCAGTGTGATATATAGTCAATATTCAAGAAGTACAATCAAAGTTACTTTATCTAGTTAAATTCTACCCAAAGAAAATAAATTAAGACCCTTTAAACATGCCGTCAATGCCAGATGTTGAGTTTTATACAGCTGTAGATCAGGGCTCTGGGTGCATATATCATGTTTCCATACCCTTAATGCACACAACAGCGGCAAAACAAAGCCTCCTTGAACAACCTATCTTTATACAGGAAATTCTTAACCCAGAAAATACCATTCTCTCTCAAAAGAAAACAATTTACGTCAGGAAGGCCTTTTTTATTAAGCTAATTTTGTTAGGTAGGGGCCTACTTAGATTCAATAATTGTCATGAAATTTCTTTGGTTATATCTTAATTGCAACTATGTTAGTTCCTCAAACCTAACATGCTTGAGCTATACATGTATAACACACTTTCATTTGAGAGTCCAGACATTCCACCATTCATGTGAACAAATTGTACTAAACATGGAATAATTAAATTCACACTACCCATTTCTACAGTATCAGTACTATGTTACTATCTGTAGCAGTTGAAACCCAGTAAAACTTAAACAATTAAAACCAGTAAAGAAATTTGTCTGTTGAATAACAGAAAATATGGTATGGAGATTTGAATGAGTAAACTACTAAACAACTTACATGATACCAACAAAATGTCCCAACACAAGCTGATAAATTGCTTGGGTGGCTTGCAGGACAGCTTTGTTTCACCCTCAGTAAATTTTATCATTGTTGCTCACAGGCTAATCTGAAGGATGATACCAGATCTTTCTATGTTCTGCTGGGTTATTGCTTCAGGCTGACTTAATTGGTTGATGTAGGATATTTCATCATCAGTGGCAATTTGACCTAAATTTGAAGCCTGCATGATTTGGTCTGTGATGAAATGTTTGGATGTGAAATAGGATACACGTTAAAGGCCACAGTTTACATATATCTATAACAATATACTGAATTGTGTGTATTAAGAATGGCAAGTTGCCTGGTAATAGCAGTGTAGATAAATGCACTAACAAATGATGGAAAATTAGCATTTCCTATTTCATTATCCCATCACGTTTTGTACTGTGTTATATATACAGTGAAACATACAGCCAAGGGTTCCCAATGGGCATGACAGTGCACTCGCTGAGCTATCAATAAATAATAAAAAAAATAATTATAAATCAAATTTTCATCAGAATTCGGTCAGCTCAGAACTTGCTGGTAACAATGCCCTAATGCACGTTCATGCCAAAAATAAAGGTTCTAATGTCAATGGTTCTCCTTATTTTGCCGACGAAAGGATTCGTATGGACTCACTGACTCATTACCGGACAATTTGCGATCTGTAGCCTACTTCGTAGGAATATCCGAATTTTGTGCCGTAGATCAGTGGCATGCTAGACCAGTGGAAGGTTGCCAGGTAACAAGCAGTACATTATCATTGAAAAGACTAGATTCACTACAGGTGAAACATATCAAAACGTAAAATCTTGAAGTTATATCCTAATCGACGTACGGATCAGTATAGGTAAAGAAACGAAGACATAAATTGGAGGCGGATTGGAAGCCGCATATCAAGCCCGCTGTTGACAAGTTTGAAGGTCAGATTTATACAAGATCATGTTCAGACATTGTGGCACAACATTATAATTGGCTGTAAACTCTCAAAGGCTGTCCAAAAGTTCCATAGCTAACGCGATATACAATTGCAAAGAATAAATTACCCGGATTCCACATTGGACATTATCTTACCAGGCAGTAACACTGAATGTTTTTGCACCAATGATTGCCGCGTATGTTGTACTATTTATTATGACACTATCAAACAATGGCATTTTTATCTGTATGATATTGACGCATAAACATCTCCACTCGGTGACCAACTGGATGCTCTTGTCTCTGGCCGTCAGTGATTTCCTCGTGGGTGCCATTGTTATTCCCCTGGATTTAATGACCACCTTGGGCAGTTTTTTTGAAGAAATCAATCTATGTTTATTTTTGATGAGTTGTGCTGTTTGTATCCCTATCTTTACTGTATTTCATCTTCTGGCAGTCTCTCTGGATCGGTACATCGTAATAGTTTCCCCCCTGCGTTATCGTGTTCTGGTAACAGGAAAGAACGTAAAATTTTGTATAGCAGGATGCTGGCTCATACCGGTTACATTGTCCAGTTTCTCGATGCTGGGATGGAATATGGAAGCAGATTGGTAGACGTATGTTTCGCGTTTTACCATGCTATTATGTATACTTTACAAATACTCTGGCCACGATTACCATCGCCATTGTTATTGGATTGTATCTGTGTATTTTCATTGTGTCAGCCAAGCAAACGAGGCAGGTAACTGCTATGAACACGACCACTCGTGGAGGATTTCACTGGTCCCGGCGTCCCAAACTCAAAGCTATCTTGTTTGTAACAGTAGTATTCTTCATTATCACGACCTTCCCTGCAATAATCTTATTTTATTCACTGTGTTCTGATTGGAAAAGTTTACCTGCCTATTTGTGGTCGGTTGTTTTCTCAATTGTGTTCTTGAATTCTGCGTCTAATCCCCTTATATATGGACTGGGCAACGGGAATGTTCGTAGAGCGTTCTTTTATTTATTTATTAGCTGAAACAGTCGACTCCTGCGAAAATGTCATCTGCAACGTGATAACCCAAATACGAATGTTATCTAGTCTTTCGTTTGTTTTCTCAAAACGTACATTGTTGATGCTTGGTTCAAATACGCAAAAGTTACATGCAATGCAGCGTGACGGTGTCGAGAACAGTTCATTGAGTGCGAAATTTAACACTATTGAGTTTTCCTAGCCACATTGATCGGAGGATGAGTTTGGCCCAATTGATCTAGAGATGAGACGAGTTTGCGTGAGATGTTTAGAAAATACAATTTTTCACTAGTTGTCATTCAAACTTTTCCAACGCTTTACTGAATTATATGTGTGTGATAAATCCTTATTCTCCCCCTTCAGCTGTCAACGTGACACTTCGTGAATCTGCTGTTGGTCGGCACGTAATTAACATGTTTTATCGAGTATTTCGTTGAGTTCGTATTGGATTGCATGTCAGGCTAACATCTGGTATCTGTGACAACGTTGTGAAGAATTTGCCACCATTTAACTATTTTTGGCAGAATTAAAATGACCTTAATGATAAACAGTCTTATAACTTTAATGTTGATGGTTTGAAGATCCGATGTTTTTTTTTTTTTTTAATATATTTTTTATTCAGGTATGACAATATCGTATTACATGTACACCATTTTACATAATTTCATAGGACAAGATTCTCGATAACGGAAGGTATATTTGGTAGAAAGGGTTTCCACACCTGTTTTCTTTCTAAAGACAAACAAAGAGGAGCAAATTAGTTATAAGTATTTGTAAGTACACAACAAAGTAGATAATATAGAAAAAGATAAATTTTCATCGTAGCAGTAATAATCATCTAGACCACCTGTCACGGAAGGCATCGTATTTACACTCTATAAAGTAGCTAACCTTTTCAGTTTCGTAATATTTAGCTAAAAGTTTCTTCATGGTATTTATATTTGGCGTCACTTTGTTAAGTTTACTCTGATATACATATCGTTTTGCTAACAGCAAAATTGTGTTGAATACATTGTCGTTATACAAACCTCCGAATATAATCAGTTTGCAGGTTACATTCACAATTCTAATACTTTCTACGTATTCAGAGATCCAGAGGAAAAAGTTATGCCAAAAATCTTTCACCACAGGACAAGCAAAAAATAGATGACCAAGTGTTTCCCTTTCCTTTCCGCAGAAATCACACAGATCAGAATCTTTTATCTGTACTTTATGCAGAAAGGAATTGGTAGCTAAAATTCTGTTGGTCAGACGATATTGAAACCATCTCAGACTTATGTCCTTTGTACATTTGAATGGCAAGGTGTGTATTTTATCCCATTCTTGGTCGTCGATACTTAAAACAGACTCCCATTTCTTTTCGCTGGTTGGTTTTCTATATTTCGATGTAAGCAGTATTCCATAGAAAGGTTTCGTCCCTTTATCATATTTCGTTAAAACTTCAATAAAGAAAGGTCTTATAGGGTAGGGAAGTTTCGTGTAGACAGGCCCAAAAGATTCTAAGAACAATTTTACCGCATTCTTTATTCCAGAATACTGCAAGAAATTTATTTTTATTTCATATATTTGTTCTAACTCTTCCAGTGTATAGAATATACCATTTTGATCGAAAAGGTCATTTACGAAATGTATACCCCTTTGATACCACTTTTTATAGAAAACTGGTTTATAACCAACCTTTATGTCATCATTAAACCATATCGACTGCGACATAGCTTGTTCAATGCTAGTTATTTTAAGTTTCTTCATAAACTCACCCCAAGCCAAAAAGACATCTTTCCAAAAATCATTACCAATTGATTTACATAACTTTGCTATTTGCTGGGGGCCACAATCTTCCAAGCAGTATGGAATATTTAGATTATAATACAGAATGTGTTTACTGGGAGACGGGTGTTGAACCATTCTAGGAAAACAGGAGATTTTAACAGATTTTACAAATTCATCCAAATCAACCATTTTCACTCCTCCCTTGTCATATCCTTGTGAACGTTGTATTCTTTTCACTCTATCATTTCCACCCCGGATGAATTTGTACAATATTTTTTTAATGGTTTTAAGAGTTTTCTGGGGTGGATCTGGTAGAGTAAAAAGCAAATGATTCAGTTTTGGAATCGCTAATGTTTTCACTATAGTTACTTTACCTAAAGTTGTTAGTGATCTTTTCGACTAGTTTCCTAATAAATTTTGAATTTCTTTAATTTTTTCAGTATAATTAATCTCCACCATATCTTCCATCCCCAAAGTGAATGTGACCCCCAGCAATTTGAAGTTGTCCTGTGACCAGTCTAAATTGTAGGCTAGAGAAGATTTATCAGGTGTTTTTTTTACATCCTAGACAGAAAATTTTCGTTTTATCCCTATTAACCTTTAGACCCGACAGTCTACCGTACCATTCAAGTGTTTCCAAACACGATCTGAGAGAGGCATCGGATCCATCCAAGAAAAGAGTTGTATCATCGGCAAATTGAGAAATTTTATACTCTACATTTCCAATTTGTATTCCTTTGATATTTTCGTTCTCGCGGACAAGTAAAGCCAGTATTTCGGCGCATAGAATGAACAAATAAGATGAGAGAGGGTTTCCCTGCCTGCACCCACGTCCTATGTGAAAGGTGTCTGAAAGGAATCCGGATTGCTGCACAGAAGAAAATATATTGTTGTAAAAGGTATCTACCCGTCGACAGATGGAAGGCCCAAATTTGAAAAGCTTTAGTGTTTGTTTCAGAAACTTCCAAGATATGGTATCAAACGCCTTTACAAAGTCGATTAATAGTAAACAGCCCGGAATTTGGGTGGTATTCATAAAATCTATAATATCGAACGTTAACCGTATATTGTCACCGATAAACCGGCCTTTTATGAACCCACTTTGGTCTTCATCTACAATCTTATTCAAATACTTTTTAATTCTTTCCGCTATGCAGGCTGAAGCAAGCTTATACTGTACGTTAAGAAGTGTAATCGGCCTCCAATTCTTCAAAAATTGTCTGGGTTTGTCTCCCTTTGGGAGGCAGGTTATCAACCCCTGTCGTTGAGTATTAGACAACTCTTGTTTCTCAAATCCATAATTTATACTGGCTACAAGAAAGAATCCAATGTCCCTCCAGAAAAACTTAAAGAATTCAGAAGTGAAACCATCGGCACCAGGACTTTTGTTATTTTTAGTTCTTTTTAAGGCTGAAAGGATTTCAGTGGGCGTAATTGGACCTTCTATAGATTTCGCTTCTAAATCAGACAGTACTTTTATTGTGTTAAAATCCAGACTCTCGAAAACACAATCTTCTGTCAGATGTGCCTGGTAGAGTTTGTTATAGAACCTTTTCACCTCTTCTAAAATTTCCTTTTGGTCCGTAAAAATACGACCGTCAGTCTTGATTCTAGGGATAGCCTTGTTTATAAAATTTCGTTTTTCAAGCGCACAAAAATATTTAGTTGGTTTTGCCCCATCTAGAAGCCATCTAGCACGTGATCTAACCATTACCCCTTCCATTCTCTCCCTTCTGATGTTTTCTAGTTCCTGCTTAATATTATCTATTTCTTTCAATATATTTCCATCTGCCGTGGCATGTAGTCTGTTTTCTAAGGATTCTATATCTGTGTTCAAATCATTTTCTAATTTCGATCTTTCCCTCTTCCTTCTCGAAGAAAACTGTATCGTTTCCCCCCTAATTTCTAAGAGAATCATTTCGAAAAACAATTGTTCATTAATGCCGAGATCCAAGGACTTATAGTCAACGTCCTCCAATGTGGTTTGTTCAACTTCATTATTTGCATATTGTTTAATAACTTTTAAAATAGCGTTTTTTACCGTTTTTATAAACTCTTTGTCCTTTAACAGAGAATTATTAAACTTCCATAGTCCTCTGCCTCTCTCAAAATCAGTGAATTTACATTCTAGAATTACCATTGAGTGGTCTGACCGATAACCAGGTTTATAGAAAATATCACTTAAATATGACAAAAACTCTTGATTTGCCAAGAAAAAATCAAGTCTGGCTTGTTTCAATGGAGATTTCTGTCGCCACGAGTAAACTCTAGTATCGCCGTATAAAACACGAAACAGATCTACTGCATCTTCAGAATCAATAATATTTAGTACATTTTTTCTAGCATTAGGGTGGTTAATATTTTTGTAATTTTGAGTATCAATATCTGGCTTAAGACCAAGGTTCCAATCGCCGCAAATTATGAAGTGCTCGTTACCAAAATCTGTAATAGCGGTTTGTATTTGGTCAAAGAAGGCCGGATCATCTTTATTTGGGCCGTAAATATTGATCAAGGTGATATTAATTTGTTCAATTGTTAGGTTGATGGCTAAAAAGTTTCCGTCTGTATCATTTTTTGTTCGATTAATTTTAAATTCAAAGTTTTCCTGCAATAATGCAGCCACGCCTCTAGAGTTTGATCTGTAGGACGAAAAATAGCAGTATTTACTACCCCATTCCGATTTAACAAAATCTTCTGTTTCTTGTGTAAAATGTGTATCTTGAAGACAACATATGTTGTAACCTCGAGTTCGCATCAAATGCAGTAGATCTCTTCTGTTCTGTTCATCGGCCAGACCTCTACAATTGCATGATAGAATTTGTATGTTATCCACCATAGATATAGATATTTACATTGATAAAGCATAGCTGTCGGGTCCAAGTAATAGAGTGTTGTCACCAAATAGCTCTTTATATGGATAGGTACTCTTGCCAAAATTATTTACTGTGCTCCGTTGTACATACAAATAGACAATGACATAAACAATAAAATCAATTACATAACATACCAGACAAACATAAAGTTTACAAAATACAGGACGAAAAACACGACACCAGCGAAACATACAATAACATACATGTACATTTACAAAAAATACTAAAAACACATAAAAAACAACGAACAGAGATAACAAACATTTAAATACTAGCAGTATAGAAAAACACAGATAATAAAACATATTAATCCATCCGGATAACATGTACATAATGGATCTTTTGGGAGTAAATGGAGATCTATTAAATTACGATCCACTAGATACTGGTGTTTCACATGCCCGAACTTCAGCAAATTAATGGTAATAATCACCACAACGTTATCTGCATTAGAGGCAGCGCAAGAGGAAAAGTAATGGTATACCGATTCATGTGTAGGGCTTTATTTAGAAAAAAAACATTCACGTAACATTAGGCGATCTACTGGGATCGGAACATGTACATTATAAATAGGGAAACACCTGAATAGAACTATCTGTCCATTGCATGTTCATTGTATTATGTTCAGCAATCGTTTCTAGCCAATGAAATGTTACGTGCGACCTAGTACAGACACACCCCGCAATACACTTAAAACAGTATTTGACGTGTCAATTTTCCTAGAACTGGTTATCCCGGCCCACGCATTTGAAGCGGGACAGTGTCGAAAAATACGCTGGTAACTGATTACATAATCAAGTCGATCGTTGGGGGAGAGATATTGTTACGGGCTGGTGTTTTGTAGCAGGTCAATTCAACTGCAACGATTTGATGTAAGACTCACGAAATATAATTGACAAAGGATCTGCTGCAAGTTGTATTGTCAGTCTTTTGTCCAGGATATTACCTTTTCAATGGGAGGTCAGCCTTGCCAATTCAACCTCTTGTCACGAATAAGTAATTTGGGAGGTACATGAGAGCTAGGGTTGAAAAATAAATCTCTGGTTCCTTTATTTTGCTGCTACACATGTAGCTGGAACTAGACAATTAATAGTTTATTGGTATTCATTATCATGTTTCTTATGTCGTCTTTTTGTATTTCCAATGTAGAAGCGTCCAGTTGCATTTAGCGGGTATAGCAAAATTTCAGTACAGAGTGTGGCAAACAAAGATATAAACGAATAAAGTCGCCAATGCAATATAGAACACCGTATTTCACAAATAATTAGAGATCGCAATATAATAAGTCATACACGGGTCATTTGTAGTATACATTTTATCCCCCAAATTCGGACCTTGTGTAACCGACACATTTTAGTATTGCCATATTTACTTTCCACATGTGTGTGTCTTATTCGATTTCGCTAGTAAATTTGAAGCAAAGTCCACTGAGGATAATTTGACACTGGTAGTTGATTTGAATCAAGGAATCAATATTGGACTCCGAATTTATGTACAAGTCAAGAGTCAAATCAATCAATATAAATACTGTTGTACTGTAGTTCCTCGTTGTTGTTTTTTGTTGTTGTTTTTTTTTTGTTTTTTTTCCACACGCGTTTCGAGACAACAAGCACTTAGCCAGTAGAGGCCCGCATATAGCCGTCTAGGAACTAACATAACATTTCATAATTCAGTTAATTCAGTTTTGGAATAGCATATAATAGGAAGACTCACTCAATTCCTTTGGTAACGAAGGCCGTCCATTTACTTTGTGGGTCAGATGGAGACTTTTTGACGTCAAGGCGTAGTTTGTCCCCTTGTACACGGATCCTGGTTTTCCACTTATTTTCATGTCTTAGTCTGTAGGCCTCTTGTTCTAATGACGATCGAACGATCTTGAGCTTTGTAGGCAGGTCGGCTTTTATAGATATCTTTTCTCCTGGGGGAAGTCTGTAGGTCGCGTCCAATACTAAGTTTCTATCCTCCAGTTTCACAAACACCGCTATCATTCCCGGGGGCCTCTCGTCGTGTGGGTTCTGGGTCCCAAGCCGGTGTACAGTAAAAAACATCATTTGTTCTACCGTAGTAGGGTCTATCTTCAAGTCCTGTTTCATAAACTCCCGGAAAATTAGTTCACTATTTTCCTTTGTGCCATTATAAGGAATTCCAAACACGAGCAAATTACGTTTTCGACTGTTGATTCCTTGCAAAAGTAGCTCGGTTTGTAAGTCAGCAATTTTTTTCTCAAGTTGTTCTACGATCTTCGGGATTTTTTCATGTTCTAGGTCTTTTATATCTTCTGCCTGGGACTGGATACTATCTTCGAGACAGTTTACCCTGCTTGTAAGGTTACCCATGTCCCCCTTTATGCCGTTAATTTCGGACATAATTTCTGTTTTGGTTTCGTCAATTTTGCTTATAATTTTAGCCGATAGACGCTTTTCCATCTCGGCAAGAAGTATCTCGATGCTTTTGGTATCGCTATCGGTCATTTCTGACTGTTCAGAGCTCTCACCTGCCACTAATTCTGTGGTTTTGTTCGCCTGTCCGTTTTGGAGGTCATAAAACAAACAGTTCGATTGGTGCAAGATAAATTTATTTCCATTAAAAATTTATCTAAAATACATTAATCTAATCTAAAATTGCTTGGGCTGAATCAACCCTACCAGCGCAGCATGGGCAAAAGGACATACATGTCCAGCATCATAATATCTGCCAAATTTTATGCATATATACAATATAAGCTTAGAGATCATGGGACCTGCGATAAGTACTTGCTACAATGACAGGAATAAATTAGTACAGAGCAATGCAGTGCTGTAATGCATAAATAGTTGAATATGTCATGTGACTAGATATGGATGCATATTCATTACCCAACTTATGGCAAATGACTTGATTACAAGTATTTTACAATAAATAATTGAATCAGTCCTCAATTGTTTGTTCTCTATTAGGGTGTGGTGGGTGGGATAAAATATTCTGGCAACAGGCGGCAACCCGGCTTGCAAAAGCTCAGCAGCAATAACCAGCCTACAGAAATGTGCAATTTAAAGTACCCACGAAAAACACGGACGTGAGCACTACGTCATCAAAAACAGCCTAAACAATTTCATCTGCCAGCCACCGATTGGTCAGCACACCATACGTCGCCAAAACCTGCCTAAACAATTTAATATGTAGGCCACTGAATACACGTACATGCAGACACACCCACCAGGCCCTTATGTAATCGACACGCTTGTTTTAAAATAGACTTGACAAGTCTTATCTAGAACAAACTGTTCGATTGGTGCAAGATAAATTTATTGCCATTAAAAATTTATCTAAAATACATTAATCTAATCTAAAATTGCTTGGGCTGAATCAACCCTACCAGCGCAGCATGGGCAAAAGGACATACATGTCCAGCATCATAATATCTGCCAAATTTTATGCATATATACAATATAAGCTTAGAGATCATGCGACCTGCGATAAGTACTTGCTACAATGACAGGAATAAATTAGTACAGAGCAATGCAGTGCTGTAATGCATAAATAGTTGAATATGTCATGTGACTAGATATGGATGCATATTCATTACCCATTTCCACTATATGTAGGATTAGGGACATTTAATTAGGACAAATTTTCTTTAACAGATCCAAACTTGTGGTTGGGTCCGGTTGTATATATTTGAAAACGCAATCGCTTTTCCAATCACCCAATTGCTTAATCACAGAAAGTGGGACTCCCGCACAAGCTAACCAGCTGGGTCCGCCCCTTCTCAGACTATGCGTGTTAAACTGGGGGGAAAGACCGCTATCGGAAGCCAAGGAGTGCAATCGTTTACGGAAAGCAGAAGCGGAGAAAAAGGGGGCCCGAGAAGTAGCCAGTAAGAATTGATCTGGCAAAGCCTGCGACGTGGCTAAGCAGAACCGTAACAAAGCCTTAACTGGGCAGATGGAAAAACTAGTTAGCATAGGTAACACTATAGTATGCACGCGTTGCTGAAATTGAATGGTTTTGGAAGAATAGATCTTGATCGTAAACCCATTAGGATGGAGAGATACATCTTGTCGCCGAAGGAAACAACGTTGTCCAGGTAAACAAGTGAAACTGCTAACACGAAGGAGTCCAAAAAACCCTAAAACAATTGCTGCCCACATTCTAAGGTCATTTACATCATCGTGGTTAAGCAAGCGGTAAAAAGCCATTAAATGCTGTAAAGTAAAAGGGGGTTTTGCGCAAGTTATATCCCCTTTAAGGCGTTTCACTCCTTTCAAAACCCGGTCCAAATTCCAGTTTGACAAGAGTGGATTACTCAGGCCAAAATCCAAATGCAAGATTCGCACTCTGTTTAAATACTGTAGGATTGTCTTATAGCATTTATCTTTAGCTAAAAAGGCTACATAGCGCACTAAATTTTCACCAGATATAGGGGCCAAATCAGCCTTAACCAGCAGACAAAATTCAATATAATTTCTCAGCTGGGTCTCATGAGTACGTCGAGTGTTCATTGCATAGGATTCTGCCCTATATACAGCCACTGCATCATCCAACTGTTGTACAATTGACGCCATAGCTGGACCTGTGGGTATATGAAACGTAAAGAGCCCAAAGACATATGTTCATACAGACAATACCATGTTGGAACAGGACACAAGTACTCGTGGAGATATCTAACAAATTTTTCCATGTAACCAGGGGAGTGAAGTCTACTTATCGAATCTGCTAACACATTTACCTCCCCTGGAAGATAAACTGCAGAAATGGAAAAGTCGTATTGCATAGCCAATAGGCTCAAATCATTGATAATATCAGTGGCAGCAGACACTTTAGAGCAGCCTTTGTTTAACATAGCCACAGTTGATGTGTTATCTGAAAAGACCTGAATACGGTACCCAGCCCAACAAGGAGCCCAACGTTTAGCTGCCAATAATGTTATCGCCAACTCTTTTATATTGATATGCTCATCAGAGATTTCTGGGTAGTCCAGATGCCAAGTGCTATAAACCCAATCATTTTGGTAGAATGCTCCACCCGCCAAATTACATGCATCTGTAACTACTGGCATAACTGGCCTAAAATCCCAGATCAATCTGCGATTAGCAGTACATGACAAATTGAAATACCACCAATGTAAGTCATCAACAATATTGACCAATTTTGCTTTGTGTCGAGGCAATTTCAGACATGAAATCAAATTGTAAATGCTACGACTATGCAGTCTGCCCCATTCGATCACATTGGAGGCCCAAGCCAGTTTGCCCGCTAACTGCTCAAGTTGTTTTCTCGTAGCCCTACGCTTGTCACAGAATTTCTTTACAAACACTATAAGTTCACTAAGCTTATCGGGGTCAAGACACAGTGCCGATACTAGTATCAATAAGAATGCCCAGGAAAACGAGTCTCTGGCACGGATCAATGACTTTTTCCAATTTATTGCGAACCCCAGTGATCGTAATAGAGAAATTAACACATTTAGTGCCTGGGTGCATGCTTCGAACGTCTCTGCAGCAAGGCAGAAATCATCTAAAAAGGCTACACAAACACAATCCAGTCCACGTCGTAACATAATCCGTCGCACAGCTTGCGTAATTCTATTATAAATAGCTGGAGCTTTCCTGGATCTAAATACCATCTTATTATCAAAAAAGAAGGTAGGTTGACTATCACCATTAAACTGCCAATGTAAGCCAGTATACTTATAATTTGAGGGGTGTATATTAACAATGCGATATGCTGCATGAAGGTCAACCTTGGCCATAAACCAACCTGGTTTAATATCATTTAACACATCTTGGACCGATTGGTAAGAGCATTCAGCTTTGCTGGCATAATCATTTACACTATGCCCTTCAGGACGGCTGCAGTCATGAATTAGTCGTACTCCACCATTCGACTTAGGAATAGCATTTATTGCACTCGTAATCGCTACAGGCTCAGTCACAACAGTATAATGACCTTCACGAATTTCAGATAAAATTTGCTCCTCAACTTTATCAGCATAAATTTTTGAGCTAACAGAATTTTGTACAATGACTGACGTAGGTATACATTCGCAGTCATCTATAATAGAAAAACCTTCTCTAATGCCGTTTAAAATAAAGTCTCTATCATGATCACTTTCCAGCTCCTTTTCCCAAACGTGGATCTTCTCACGCAGGGGAGCTGAAATAAGGGCCTCTAATCGTTTTTTGAGTCCACATTGCCCGATTGTCCGGCTCTGTTGCGGTGGTTGATCTCTGTATGCTTAGGGGAATAACAGGACATGCATACGTGTGCATAATTACATACGCGTAATGAGCACCCATTCTTCCCATTAAAGCGCTCACATATAGGCCGTGCAGATTGTGGGTCAAATTTCGAACGAGAACTCTGATTACGAGCCACAGAACTATGCGGGGCCATTGCCCGCTGTCGTAACCAAGCCTGCATTAGGAATGGATGGTCCATGCCCCAAGCAAATCTCTCCTCTATTTGGCGACGTCTGTACTGCAGATCATAGTTTAAAACCGATTGCCAATCGAACACTTTTGGATAGCGATTTTGGATATATAGTCTAAATATTGCACAATCACTTCCTGGGAGCATCTATCTTTATGAATCATTTCCTGCAAAATTTTACATGCCCCCTCAAAATATTGTGCTTGAGTCAGTTTATTATAGGGAATTTTCACATCCTTCGCCTTGAGTTCCATTGGCCCCAAAGATATAGAACTGCCAGTTCTATCACCGTTACCGTGTGTATGTGCGACCGAAACATAATCACGCACTTCCCTTGCTTTGGGCGATTGTTCAATCGGAGTTTGGTTGGCAAATCGAGACAAAAGTTCGTACATACCTCCAGCTCCGACGTTTAGTGGGCCTGGCGCCGTTTCAATATTAGTTCTATTTGCAGTATTTGGCGCAGTACTGGCATTTCCTCTACATATGCTATTCAGCAAATCAAGTAGATCGTCCGACGAGCCCGTTGTGTTTACATTTCGGTCGCCGCCATTTTGTCCTCCCAATGGCAATGCAGTCGGACCGGTCTCCACATTTCGTACTACAGCCGGTCTTAATTCCATCACAGCGTCTTCCAATAAAAACCTTTGTGCAACAGGAATGTCCGCAAACACCGTCGAAATCAACTGTGGTGTGAGCTTTGAAATGCTCTTTTTCGATTCAAACCCATTGTCCAGCAGTGCCGATATCGTCAAGGGCGAAAGTTCATATTTTTCATGCCACGCTTTCACATCAAATGTTTCGATGTCGTCCATGCTAGATTGGTTGGATTGATTACCACCTGCCCGTGTATGTGGGGCCATTGCACGACTAGCACACATAAAAAGTTAAAAACAGATCAAATATTCTGGCAACAGGCGGCAACCCGGCTTGCAAAAGCTCAGCAGCAATAACCAGCCTACAGAAATGTGCAATTTAAAGTACCCACGAAAAACACGGACGTGAGCACTACGTCATCAAAAACAGCCTAAACAATTTCATCTGCCAGCCACCGATTGGTCCGCACACCATACGTCGCCAAAACCTGCCTAAACAATTTAATATGCAGGCCACTGAATACATGTACATGCAGACACACCCACCAGGCCCTATGTAATCGACACGCTTGTTTTAAAATAGACTTGACAAGTCTTATCTCTTGCTCTGGCCCGTGCGTCCTATTTTCCGTGTTACGTGTACCATTACGGAGTGTCCGACGAAGATTTTCTGGGGCTCTCTTTGCACTGCTGTTCCTTTTAGGCATTTGTATTCATAGTATGTCCTAGGATTTTTTCAAATTTCTGCACACCATATCTAGTTATCTGTTTAAATATTCAACTCTATATCCCCTATTTACGGAGCGATATCACAGTGCGTCTACTCGATCCGCCATGTTGATCCGATGTTCTTTCACCACCTACACATTTACCGAATTTCACGATAATCTAGGTAAAGGTTAGAATAATCTGGTGAAGTCGTATAGACCGTCCAGTCTCATTCCCTAAACGTTATATGGACGATAATCCCTAGATAGGCGACACCTGAAGCATGTATACTCATCTTCCTTGGATTTGAAAAAAAATACCGATAGTCTACATAGAACATCACATATGAAATTAATAAAAACGTGTAACTGTCCAGTCAACTGCGTAATAAGAGAGCCAATAACAATTTTGATATAGTCATTGATAATTTTCGTGTGATAATATTACACAATATAGCTTCATATGCTGTTATTATATCTTGCCAAGAAGCACATCGTATTAGTGTAGTAACCTGATCTAATTTATAATTTACAGGGCACAAGACTTAAACTTTAAGATGTCTTGTCGGCATTAGTGGAACGGTCGACAACTTGGGTGACAAAATCATCAGTTGTGATTCTTGTGATGTTTTTAGAAACACGCATTTATTATATTTACCTGTGGGGTCGAATGTCTTCTTTTCAGCAGGTCGGCATCTTTTCTACCACCCTTCTTATATTGCTTTCAATTGTAAGATTGTATTCATACGGAAAAAATTATTTCTAATAAATTGCACAACCTAAACTCACTATTCAACTTTTTGCTCTGAAAAGGTTGGTAAACTATCTTCCATAGAGTAGTAACAACTACTATGGAAAGCAGTTGGCAGGGTGCCAGGAAAATAATCTCATCGATGAATGAATCTTGTATATTTGCTAAATAGAAGCTGACACATTCTTGACAGGTCTGGGACACAAACACCAAATCTATGAAAATTATCAAATGATATTTCAGGGGATGCATCTGCGATTCTCTCACATGTTATTAATGAATAAATGACAATAAGATTGTGTTTATGTATTTACATTGTTCGAGGTAGACGACAATGAATCTCACTTTGAGACGGAATCTCACCAGCGAAAACACGTACTGAACACCTGTGTAGGGACAGGTTATCACTGTCTTAATATTGATCAGATATGCCCAGCTAACACAGTTCGAAAAATAGTTGGGTAATGTTTTGATAACGTTTAACGAAATATGTCTTTGAAACTACTCAATCGTAATATCTGTGTAATTTGAAATGTTTCGCCCAATGTTATGATTTTTGTTTTGTTTTGATGTTGTTCGCACACGTTTTATAAATACTACAATTTGTTTCTACACACGTTCTGTAAATACTACAAAAAACGTTATCGATCCAATATTCAAATGCTCTGTATGTATATTGGAACCGATTTGTCAGAATAATACCAAAAATGTTTTGCGAACGTTTTGATGACATTAAAAATGACAGTTTTCGTGTTTATCAATGTTTTAAGAATACCTTCAATTCCGTCTCACGCAAATATTGTGAAAAAATTGAATAAAACGTTAACGAAAATTTGGAAAAGACATTTCCGAGAACGTTCAAAAATATTTCCAAAATGTCATGACGTTATTCAGAAGATACTCCAAATATTGTGTGAATGCTTCATTAGGTTTGTTCGAGGTAGACATTAAAAAAGTTTAAACTAAGTTTTATCTTGCCTAAATGTTTGAACAATACTTAGTGACTACTTTTACATTTTTAGTTCATCATATTGGGATCATTTTGAGCCTATTTGCATAACTCCCCCAGTAGAGGATCATGGGTAAATTTAAGATGGCGGTGATGTGGGGGTAGCAAAAAGTGATGCTTTCGACATTTGTCTTCAAAATTCCTGCTTTTCTTCGAGTAAAATTGGCGTAAATCTATTTATCTATTTTATTTAACATCAGACTATTATTTACTAATTTATCATGCAGTTTTGCAAAGAAAACACATAAATGAAATATTCGAAAAATAGACAAAAAATTTCTGTTGTCAAGATGACGTCACTGTGTCAGCGACCATCTAGGCTTTTTTACACTTTCTGGTAGAGCTTGACCCAAGTGTATAGTGTGGTAGATTTCAGCCCCCCCCCGGGTCAAAGGGCAATACAACATTTAGGGTGGCAGGGCGGAGGGGGGGAGGGGGGGGGGGAGTTGCTCCAGCAGGCCTGGACAGGTCACAAAAAGCCTATGACATATAGGGATAAAAGCAATGAAGGCAATCTGAGAGTGATAGGTTGGAAGTTGTAAACGAAATTAGTAGAGACTTTATGATAGATAAAATTCTGATTTTCAATTAAAAGCTGTTAACCGTATTAAATTTCAATGGGTACAATACCTTTCACATGTAGGAAGTTTATGACGACCCTTAAATAACAGTCTTATATTAAAGTAATATTGGCAGCGTATCAAAACTATAAGGTATTTGTCCATTAAATATACAATCTTAGAAACCCATTAACACGGTGAACATTAAATTCATATGTTTATATTTTTATCACAACAAAACTATTGATTAAAATTAGCCACATAAAATGGGTCCTTCAACATGTCGATTTCCGGCAATAAAGAAAAGTGTCAAAATTGCTCGTTATAGAAAATGGAAAAGCTCAAATCCAAAGTGTAAGTAGGCTGAACATCAAATGTCCTTTTGAGGTTTTCTACAAGAAAGCTGAAATTTGAGCTGTTGTTGAGAGTTTTGAGGGAAAGTCCATTATTTATGTCCAATTGATACGAATATTCAAATTGCGTATAAATGTCGGTTATGCGTGATATATCGGGCGACCTGAAAAATTTGAATGATGCTATACAATTGAATGCAAAATAACAAGATTATGATATAACCGACCACTTTTATCACACGAATGGCAGTGTCCTGCGATCGTAAGCTAGGGGTCTCGCGTTCAATTCCAGCCCGGTTCACTAGTTTTATCACAACAAAATAGTAAAAGTTTAAAAAAATTATACATTATAATATATGTTTGACAATCATGTAGAACATTAGCGTAACATCCAGAAAAAAATGTTATCATACCGCTTTTTATTGAAAACCTGAGTGGGCAGCTGACGTCAACGTTATTGATAGAATAACACACTGTTTATTTCATGGCTACTTGCATTTTTGGTCCTTATACTTTAACACCAACATTCATTGTCGGCGACGGCTGCTTATTAAGTGCCGAGGAAATTAGAACTATGCTAAAATACAGTATTTGAATATGGCACCACGTCTGTGATGGCGTTATACATGTCAGCCATGCTGATTGATGTATAGGCGTCCACCAAAGCGTCCACAAAGATTTTCTAGGTCAATAATCGAAAGAATATATCTAATGATACTTCTTTACAATGTACAAACCATGCAGGTCATTCTGGAATATTGCCATCCATAAACGGGTAGTGCACTGTAGGTCAACATTATTTGTTGTCTCACTTCTTGTACAGTCAATGTGAGATCAATGTATTTTCATTTTTGTGAAATAATAGGTCGAAATATGACGTTCTGTCTGGACTATCAGTGGTTTGGTTTCACTGAAGACTGAATTACGGTTGAAAAATCCCTTAAGGCGAATGCACATATCAATATTAAAACAGATACGATATGTGTGCACCTAGATCTGACGTTTCTGGGGATGTTATTTCTATTCAATTTACATCTATAAACCAAAGCAATATGAGTGCTCTACAAACAAAACATGAGAATTAAGCAATGATTCAGCAGAATCCAAAACTAAATAATATATGGAAGCGTCCATTGTCCACGAAACGCGAAAAATAGTTAATATACAGAAAATGACAGAAAATGTTAGGTCAGTATTTCAGCGCAATACAACCAGTTCATAATTCCCGGGATAATTGTCATAGAGGCCCGCAGAACGAATATTTCTTACAAATAAAGGCGGTTGAGACTAATGAAGACCAAAAGCAACAAGACCGGAAAGTGAAGTTTCAAAAGTCGAATAAAACGACCTCGGAGTACTGTCATAATTACGACTGCGTTCAATTTATATAAACGTGAACAAACAAGATGTTTGACTCACTCATTCTAGCTTGCGATCACGCATGGTATACAATAAAAGTTCTGTCTTAAAAAAAAAAAAAAAAAAAAAAAAAACAACATATCGGAGTATGGGAAGCTTGAAATTGGTATCAAACCCGAATGATTACATACAAATATATGACGCATACTAAATAAATATACGTCATTGGGCCCTCTCTAAGCTGAACTACACTACAAATGCTGCTAATTATAAACACTTCTATTCCTTTACAGGAAATGTATGATTAGCCAATGCGAAGATGACCTCTCTGGATAGCGCGGTACAGGGTATCCCGTACATTTACCCCATATGATCAATGACCCTTTTTGTGTAGTGATATGTAGATGTGGATATTATTATTATGTGAATGTATATCCTTAGATGTTACATAGACTTGGATATATAGATGTGGATGTACAGATGTGAGTATTATATACACCATTCTCAATGTTCCTACTCATGTTTCCCAATCTTTACTATCCAGCAACCAGATACTAAGTCTTTTCTCTGCCCAGTACTCAGTACTAGATTTTCCATAGTCAATATTGTTTTCGTTTTGAAGATCACTGGCTGTTTCCAAAATTGATTATGGATATTATAATTTTTCATATCATGACAATGAATCACGTGACTGAAGAACTGTTGATGTAGTCTATTTTTCGTCGCTGGAATATAGTCCTGTTTTGCCAATTTTCCCGATTCATCATTGTCACAACCCGGTCTTATATACTGTTTTTCTGTCGTCAATATCAACGCCATATTTCTCATTTATATCATTAGTAAATATGTCTCCAAACATTATACTATAAAGCAATTTTAGAAATTTTAGATTCTTCAAGTGTCATAGGATATGTACTGTCTAAATAATCACTCTCATAATCTGAAAGAATATTGTTTTACATCATCCCTTTCCATCCATATTCGTAATCCGTCTCTGATCCTGTTGGGTCTCATCATCTTCATTCTGTTCATGCCAAGATGGAATTGATCGAAACAATTTTTTATGTCTCTCTTTCACAGACTTTTCAACATCTTTCGATTCACTCGTTGACGGTGTAACACCCTCGATATTTTCTTCAACTTTCGAATTTCAGATGTCAACGGTTTGAGATCGACCTTCAGATGTCAGTGGTTTGAGATCGATAAATCAACGTGGCAAAACTTTATTGTATGAACTCATGTACCTCAAGATCCACATGGTGTTCATATGAACAGGCACAATCAAAGCGTGATTAAGATACACCATTCTCTAGACAACGACTTTGCAACGGAACTTATATGGAATAAGAATACTCAGCAGCGATACGGATTTGATATTATTGGAACATCATGATGTCTTGTCGGCGTCATTGAAAACTGTTGTCCGCTTCTCCCTTGCAGGAAACTAGCATAGCTAGGTTTATGTATACAGTGATCGTTGTTTTTTGTGTTAATGTTGTTTAAAAGGTCTTTGGAGTGTGAACGCAGAAATTCTTTAATAGACGACGACGGAATATTGAATGACGGACGAGACGCTTGTATATTGACAACCATTCCTGAATGAATTTTTGACCATTCTCGTAAAAGTGTACCACATATTGTCCCTTTAATTCCTACTTATATCGTAATACGTTTTACAAAATTTCTATTGATTTGAAACGCCTTTTATATGATATCTGTTATTATTATTCAATAAAGAAATATATAATAATATACATAAATTTTCTGATTAAGTTCAACAAATCGATTTTATGGCTAGTCATGGTTAACCATGACTGTATATCTCCTAATGTCAGATATACCGGTGTTACACCGACGTTTACGAGGTTACAAACTCTGACAATGGCAGAATGGGTTAATCCAGAATCGAGCATGCCAGAGCTAGATTATTCGTATAGGTTTCTCACATCACAATTGGTCGAAAGCAGTGAGATGAATTATCACATGGACCAACAGCAATGCGATAAAACTATTGATACGAAAGCTGTACCGCCACACCCCTACAGTTTTGCTAATTATTTTAGAATCTGTTTCCACATAAAATCAATTATATGCTAAGCTATTGTGATGTGAGAAAAAATTATCATGCTCGTGGTTGTTTTTCTGGTTTTTGATAGACCCCTTCTTTAAACCCATATGAAACTCACTAAAGCTTGTTTCGTTGAGGTGTGTTGGACTCGTGTGCTGGGAGTCTGTTGGATGACCATGTTTTGTGATAGTCTGTGTATTAGCTATGTGTGATGTTACCGTAACCCTGCCACTATGTCAACCTTTAAGTTCAATATATCTGGTTTGTATATGTACTCTTGTGCATGTATATCTGTTCTATTCGTGTGTTCATTTGAGTGTATAATAACCCATCTAAAATAATCATGTAATTATACATACCGTCCTACCATGTGTAGTACAATACCATAGAAGAGAAACAAAATATAGCAGGGAAGACCCCGGTGTTATTTGAATGTCTTGTAAGAATTGTTTGTGTTGTAGGTTTGTGAATGTATGTCTATGGAATAAGATTGCTTACTTTGCGTCTCCAACCTGATGCCCACATAGATATACATTTTTAATATTACAGAAACGGGAGTTATCAGACGACCATCTGGTTTAACAGTCGTTTCTTTTGTATGTTTCTCGTCAAGATATTTTAGAATGCTTTGACTACCAGTCTGCTCGGACAATAAATATATACTACAAAAATAAGTGATTTGAAGTATCTAAATTATTAATGGATCTTTGGATCTCTATATTGTGGGTTTCCTACATGAGATTTTTTCCGTATTCCAATTATGATACTTGTAACAGCTTGGACCCTCAGTGTGCAAATTCAGAGGTTTGTGATAGTTACGGATCGTATTTATCTGCCGTTTCGAAGCGAAACAATAAAACCAATATAGCATATTGGAATAATATGATCAGATAAGCAGATAAAATTTTGAACGGATTATACGAATATACTGAACAAGTGTTCCCGTTCCTGTCAAGAGTAGTTGTATTCACATACGAGCCAATTATCTAACCTGGAATGAAATACATAGCTTCATCGAAAAACCTCGTTGAATTTCATATAAGTAGATAAAATATATAACCACTGAAACATTCAATAACTCTAATGCTGCCAAGGAAAATAACTGGAACCTATGATACCTGGAGGCTATAGTTGTGATTGTGAGTTGTCGAGCTTTATCTATCCTCATACTGTTCATATGAACAGTCACAATCAAAGCGTGGCTGAGTGAGTGAATAGTGTTTAACGTCACTTTCAAAAAAAAATTCAGCTATATCAGGACGGGGAATGTAAGAGAATGGAGGGGGATGGGCGAGGAAATCCACTTGTAGCAGAGCGGATCTAATGCTGTCGGATCTAATGCTGTCATTTTTATAGTGCTGTCCCTCTGAAATGTCATGCCGCAGGCAGACATGACACCCCACTCAGTCACATTATACTGACACCGAGCGAACCAGTCCTTGTTATATCCTGTTAATGCTGAGCGTAAGCGAAAAAGCAACAAGTTCCATTCTTCAAGTCTTTGGTATGACCCCGCCTGGGGTTGACCCCAGTACTTACCGCTTGACTGAGATACATCATACTCTAGATAACGACTTTACATCATATATCATATGGATTAAGAATACTAATCAGCGATACGGATTTGATATTTTTTGGAAAATCATGATGTCTTGCTGGCGACACGTAACACGGAGTTATGCCCTAGGACACTCCAATCCTTCCTAGGACAACCCTAACCCGGAGATGAGCGTCCGGTAAGACGCCTGTACAGAGGACATTCCTAGCCTCCACACCGGTAATCGCGGCTTTGCGAAATCTGTCGTCTCAAATGGAGATTGCCGAGAAAGAGAGCCGCGTGAAAACGACATGCCGTATGTAGGCTGATAGTAGTGCGTGATCGTTGATCGCCTGGCTGTGGTATTTTTCGGCCTTGTTAATAGCTGCCAGTCATTCCAAAGTGCACCACGTGGGGCATACATTTACATTTTTATGTTAATATCTCAACCTGTAACCATCTCGGTCATCTATACGCGGTAAGACTGACCCTGGGATCGTGTGTATCCATGTTCAGCCTACTTTCGGCAACTGCAGGAGGAAATTTCCATAAATCAATACCACATGACTTCGTCAGCCAATCAGCTAAAGTCTACCAACGTAACCCCAACGTAACTCGCCATTTTCGAGTCATGTGATGAACTACTTGTTCAAAATTTCAGATCCACCACACCTCTTGGATGATACGAAAGTTATACATACCTATATATTTTGTAAGCCCAGGCAATATCTGTTTCAGAAGTGGTATGAAAACCTGTAATTTATCAGATTTCTCGGGTCTGTTCTCCGCCGGATGAAGGCCGATCAGAATCCGGTAAAGTACTGGATATCGCTCCGCGATAATGGAGACACACGATTCGCAAGCCATCTTATGGATGGCGAAGTGTACGCAAATGGTTAATATCTGTCAGTCATTCTGGACGGTTTCATGTCGAGTCTTGGTGCTCGATGTCGTGTATATTCAAGTAATATCTGTTAATCATTCTTGCGGTTCTGACAGGTGATGTTTAACGTCAATCAGAGATTTTTTTACGGTTACAATAAATCTGGGTTTTTTTTAATGCTATACTATCGATATTACAAGTAAATTATTTCATTAATTATATATGGCGTAAACTGATCTATTTGAACGATGAAGATTATCTAAAATCCGAATTTAACGTAATATTTAGTGCTGATTATGTGTCTATAAATAAATCTAATTTCTATTGTTGAGTATCTTTTCTAAATTCAATTGTACAATATAAATTTCCTGATACGTATATATTACCGATATTTCCTGACAACAACATTTCTGAACAAAACTTTTCCATGCATCTATTTTCATAAATTTAACCTATATTTGCATGACACGATGCCATGCAAAGTCAAATGCTCGTCTGTTGGCGAAACAGACGGATATCCTGTTTAGAAGAAAAACTCATTATAAGAGACAATCGAATGACAAGTGAACAATCTTTATTGCCGTTTTACTCAGGGGTTGATTTTCTGTTAATTTTTATTTCTGGAGTAGCGCTTGTTGAGGCAATAAACACCACCCCATCCCTACTCTCTCCGTATGATATTATTTATTGTATACGTGGCTTTTAACGTACCGGTATTTATCTTTAATATCAGGAATACCGTGGTAACTTTAATTTAGATAATGTATACCCGAAATGTCGGTACTGGAATTGTAATTGCGCGATTAAAATCTTACGACATTCATAATTTACACAGAATGACGTTTCATGCATTCCGCTCGTTAACAATTTGTATCAAGTTCTGCAGCTGGCGAAATTCTGATATGATCGTTGGTGCAACAAATAAAATAAATTAAGCACCTGCTCATTAAAGATATTTACCGCCTTTATTTATGGAGTATCGTTGCCTTTCGTTTAGCAGTAGTCACCAGATTTTTCTCCACAATAAATGCTAAATAAACCAGACACTGCATGTTGCGAAAATCAGTCAATCATCCTCACATCGCCTGGATAACTGCATAGGCTTATTTGTGTTTTGAGCCGGCCTGTACTGTATGTGAAATCTGACAATACAATATATCATCAGCATATAGATATTGCAATGGGCACTAATTGTGTACTCGATTCGGCTGCACAAAATTCTTATTTTTTTGCGAATATGATAATATGCAGGAGCTATTAAAGACAGATCAGTTCAAGGCCCGTTCCTTCTCATTCACCAAATACTTTATCTCATCGCGTGGATAATCGCTATAAAAATGACGTAGCAAAGGATATATTTCCACCTTAATTAGATTTGAAAGAAACTGCAGATAGCCCTAATGGCTTATTATGGACTATTTCTTTGGTATTTTATCTGGGAATGTTTCATGTTTCTTTTGCCCGTGTATGTTGACACATGTTGACATCCATAGAAAATCAAGTTTTATTCTGAAATCATCAGTCTTTTTCAGAATGTGACGGACAGCTGTGCAGAATAGATAAATGATATACGGTGTAGTTACACTTCATAGATGTGCTCACACACAGGAGAAAAATATCTGGAGTGCCAAATAATGTACCACATATGCTCATCTGTTTGCTCAAAACAGCTGGTAAAATAATTTCTCACTGGAATTTTCCAGTGTCGAATTTCTTATTCTACTGCCATGGTAAATTGATAGTGTGCATCTCTATGTTATCCTAATTCTACAGTACACTACTCCCAATCGAAATATATACTGACCATTCGGATTGCTCGAAATCTGTTTGGATGATCACCATGTTGATTCGTGTATTATTGAAGTGCGAGAGTCGAAGTTTCAACAATATGAATAGATTCTATCGTGTGAATATCCCTTGATGCAAATACAGATCCCTCAGCACCCTCAAGTGCTATATGGTCTTGAAATTCAAGACTTTGGATAAAGGTTCATGGTTTCCACATAATGGTTTTAAGGAAATCCACCTTTGACGTACAAGTGCATTAATTTTTAAACATGCATACTGGTTCCCAAGCGCTTTCCTATAGCGCAAAGTCGGATAATACTGCAAACTCTGAGTCTCTCCATGCACGCAAACGCAATTTTGAGGAGAAGCCCAGCGTTTGTAGTATGATTTAACATCCCTCGTATGAGTCTAAAACAGTATATCGCAAAATATGATGTTCCTCCCGTGTGCATTCCTAAAACGCGCCCTTTTGTGCAGAAGTAATATTAGATTATCAGACTTCCTGCGCTATCTCTGGAACTCCAAGAAATAGAGAGCTGAAACTCCGTGACTTTATAGCTTATCATATTGGGGTCATTTTGAGCCTATTTGCATAACCCCCCGAGCAGCATTCTCCCAACGCCAGAGTTTGTAACCTTCAAACCGTCGGTAAACAAGACTCTGAATTCGCCACTATAGAAATGCCTGGCGCGCAGCCGCATTGTGTCTTTTCCGCTGAGCCAGTGAGAGAGCGCGTTATATTTTCCGGCTGACTACGTCATGCTGAGCTTTTAGGAAATCATCGGCCTCATTCGGAAATCTTAACAAGTTCGCTTCATTTAGTAACGGGGGCTGTTGATTGGGCGAGAGCCATGCGCAGAAAAGCTGCGCGCCGCAATTAGCCCCACTTTGACATCAGAGGGTATATATGACAATAGGGGATATACAATCTGATGCCATGAGAATGCCGAGCAGGGGACCATGGGGAAGTTCAAGATGGCGGCCAGAAAAGTGATGATTTCGTAATATTTCTTCAAAATTTCTGCTTTTTCGCGACGAAAAGTGGGCAAAAACTATTCTGTTTCACACATCACATTAATATTTACTAATGTTTCATTTAGTTTTTGTGGAGAAATTGCATAAATAAAAAAATCGGAAAATCTGACGAAAAAATCGGCCAAAAAATGTCGTTTTTGAAAATGACATCACTGTGACGTCATCAAAGCGGCCATCTTGAATTGTTCACATTTTCTGGTAGAGCTTGGCCCAAAGTAATAGTGTGGTAAGTTTCAGCTCCCTAGCTCAAGGGGAAAGGGAAATAATTAGGGGAGCCATTACGCCCACCCCCTCCAGGCCGGGACAGGTCCCAAAAAGCCCAGGCCAGATAGGGTTAATTATGGTTTAGACGAAACCTTGCGACAAACATGCCATGGAATTTTACACCAACAAGTGACGTCCAAGGCAGAAAGCCAGCATAGTCGAATTTCAGTAGACGTAGATTGTCGCCCAAAGCTGAAGAAAACAGGTAATCATATGGAGTAACGAACCGTAGAAAGAAGTACTCAAGAATCAATCTGATTCGTCAGTTCGTCTATTCTAACAAAGTTTAGAATTTTTCGAATACTTTAACCCTCCCTGTGCCGTACCGGTACTGAAGTACCGATAGGATTATCGTTCAGTGATTGCCTGTCATTTGCAAACAAAAACAAAGAATTTTTAGATAAACATTTTCATCCTATTATATCTTGTTCGAAAGCCTGGAGTACCCGCTTTGAAACTATATAGGTAATGATAAGTATATCTTCGCTTAATTCATATTCATGACATGTGATGATACCAGCTTGTAACTGCTAAAACTGCCGGTACATAGGGAGTTAACCATTGTGACCGAGACTATAAACTTGTTTGAATAAATAAAGCCATTGCATATTTTGTTAAATTAGACGAAAGAGTATTATTACTTGACGAAAAGTCCCACTAGATTATAATGGAAATCGTCACTAGTATTACGGTTCTAACAACAGCGTTAACTTTCAACATTAGCATATTACTTTTAGAATAACAAATGAGTTCGATTGTTCATTCCATCGCAATAAAGAATTTGTATGGCAGTATTCGACTGTTGTCCATTCAGTGGACGTCTTGGTGAAATGCACTTGGCGGAACAATCACGAGACAGATCTTTTTTATCATATGAAGAGTACAGTTTGTGTGGTGTTATATAGCGATCCGGTCAGAAAAGCCTTGTAATATAGATTCCATTTTCTTGTCTGGCCTCCTCGTCATGTGATCAATTGCAATGAACAACTGTTCGATCAGCCCTTCTGGTCTAGAATCGCCAATAACTTTAGCTGCTCTCGTTTCTAAAATCAATTAAATTCAATGTCTGGTTTATGCACGGCATCCCGGCTCATCTTGGCTTGAAAATGTGCGAAATTGATGAGATTCCTTATATATTGATGGAAGATATAATATAATATATTTTATCAGTTGGAAGGAGAGGTAATATTGGAAAGTTGTACTCATTCCATGACATTTAATAAGTACAATTGAAATTGTATTTTAGGCCATGGGACAATGGTTCCGGCAAGCCAATATATATAATGCGCTGGGATAAATTGTTTCTGTACTCGAAATAACAGAAATAGTTGTTTCAGTTGTTTTGAACTGTAAAAAGATTATCCTTTTCACCATTTTCCAATATATATTGAGGTAGGTATACTAATTGGTTAGTAAACGAAAGAAAATTATTATACGACTGGTGATTTTAGTGTGGAAAGAGGAACAATCGGTTTATTGATCTATCGGTACTGCATGTAACACCAAACTTTTGCAATATTACTGTTCTTAGTTGAGCGTGGATTTTAAACGATAGCCGTTGACTTTAGACACATTGTCGAATGTCCATTTCAAGGCAGTAAAGGCTTTGTCCAGCATTGCTCCGTTCTCCTTCCACTCTGCAATAGAATGCTAAAAAAGGCAACAATTAACAGCACTAAACTTCGAGTAAATCTTCGATACACAGCAATCATATCGTTAAGCACTCAGCAGCTCAGTCTTCCAAAATGCAGCTGAGATAAATTCAACGTCGCGGGACATGCTCTGGTCTGCCGTGCTGGCTGATTTAAGTGTTTGATTGTCTGATTGTCTGAAGAGCAGCACACTGTCCACTACATTATTTATTGCGATGGAATGAACATTCGAAATCCTTTATCATTCTAAAAGTAATATGCTAATGTTGAAAGTTCACACTGTTGTGAGAACCGCAAATAAACAGATTGTTCATCTTTCCACACCAAAATCAAGTCATATAATAATTTTCCTTCGATTACTAACCAATTAGTAAAGCTACCTCAATAGATCACGGAAAATGGTAAAGAGGATAATCTTATTACAGTTTAAGGATCATCAGGATCTTGGAGATTTTCGAAAAAATTTCCCAAGTCTAAATTTCCAAAAACGCCCCTCATCATTATAATGACCAAATTTTATGACCAATGACACCATGAGACATGAAATGACAAAAAAATGTATTTAGTTTTATTTGGAAAAATGTTTTCAATACCCTTGTGAAGCAAAAATGAAACGAAATGACAAAGAATTTCGGAAGCGACTTTCAATAAATACTATAAAAGGCAAGGAAAAGGAAAAATAAAATGTCTCAACTAAGTTTCGGAGATCCTACGAGTAAAATTATCCATTTCGCCTGAAGCACGTGGCCGTACTTACATATTCGCCATTTTGTCTTCGACGTCACAAGAAAATGAAGATAATTCAATAGAAAATAAACTACAGCAGATATTAAATTCAAATTTTCCACAAATACACAGTTAGATACGTTCTTTTAAGTCCATCTGTTGGCAAAGAAATCGAATTCAGCGCTTTGAAATAACACAGGTCGGAAAGTGACAGAGCATGCTTCTTTCCCAAACAAGGTGACCCATCACATGTTAATAATATTCATACGCCCAAATAGGCATGTCGAAGATATCGTCCATAACATGTATAAACATCAAAGAGGCATCATAATTCAATAAAATATGGTGATATTTAGAATACAAAATATTTAATTCGACAGTTTCATTGCAGAAAATCATTTTTGGAAATCTCCCTGGAGATGTATTTTTTCCAGCCGCCTAACTCTAATATCCTGTCGCCTTCTTGTCGAGAAATCGCGCGAGATTTGACAATTTGGTCAAACTCAGGAAAAACAGATCATCCGTCTTATTACATCAAATTTACACAACAAAGATGGTAGTATAGTGAATTTCGGTGAGTAGCCCTCACATCTGAATGGTTGTGTAATCCGATTTTATGTTCTGAAAGCGTTTGTCAATGATAATGGGTGAACATAAACTTGCTTACCTAAATGCCATTAACCCTCCGGAACATGTGCCAACAACAACAACACAAAACAAAAACAACATGTTGAATGACTGACTCATTCAGATTGACTTTGATTGACAGGTGTTCAGTTTAATGTGAAGGGTTAATGCATCGAGGCCGGAAAAGTCCACCTGAGCAGGAAGAAATGTGAATCGCAATTTTTCTGAATAATTCAGTTGGTTTGACGACGTGTAGCATTCTATTTTCCAACAATTTCAAGTAGGTCATTCTTGTTTGACCTTAACGAAGAGATGATTCAACTTTATTCGTAAGTTAAACAGTCACCACATTTCTTCAATTTCCAAATTTTACTTCGAAAAATCCACTACATTTTTGATCAATTTTGTTCCACAAAGTCATTTTTCGAATTAGTTCAAAGAAATAGTCATATTTTCTTGTGTTTACTTGTGTTTCCTATCTTTCTGAGATGAAATAATGCGCCCTTGATAATTCAGTGCCTTTTTGAAAATATCAACCTGACACAAAAAAAAGTCAAAATCACTCACATCCCTCTTGGCCTTAAAACAAACGAAACCAATATTTTTGTTATTCCGAATATAAAAGCAAATTATCACCGCGCTTTATATTCTGGCTTGCCGAAACCAATGTCCCATGATCTAACTATACAATGAAATTGAACTGTATTCATCAAATGTTATGGAATGAGTACAACTTTTCAATATTACCTCTCGTTCCAATTGATAAAATATATTATACATACCCTTGGTATATTTAACATGGAATGAACTATCCTCCTCATTGCATAGTCAATATTTTGCACATTTTCAAGGCAAAGATGAGCCAAGATACAGTGTATATCAAACATCAAATTCAATTGATCTTAGAAACGAAAGCAGTTAAAGTAATCGGAGATGCTAGTCAACAAGGGCTGATAGAACAGTTGTCCATTGCAATTGTTCACATCCGAACATCCGATCTGTCTGGGTCACTACATGACACCACGCGAACTGTACTCTCCATACTATAAATACGGTCTGTCTTCACATTTCGTCTAACTTACAGACTCACACGCCCATAAGGGGAAGCATGGGTGTTGTGTTTTACTGCCCACAATCTCGTGAAGTGTATAGCTACTTTCTCAACCTCCAAACAAGGTTATCTCCCCTTCTGCCAGTCGATCGACCCTGCCCTCAGTCAATTACATATAGCATGCACAACATCATTTCACAAAACCTGAATTTTACCAGCCATAAACAGTCCTTATCCACATACTAAATACAAGGATATATAATTTTGCAGATGTGAATGCGCGGGACTATTTGATTCCGACAAAACAAGCATCGCTGATTTGTTTTCAAACAAACGACCGTTAGCCTTGATGTAGGCCTAATGTTGACGTGCTACCGATCATTAATTCTGGTTAATTCAAGTTGTCGCGATACAGAACAGTTCGGATAATCTCGCACTTTTCATCTCCGCCAAAGGCTACCAGGGCGTTTTTTCGCCCTGTATAATTGACTGAGGGCAGGGTTGATCGACTGGCAGAAGGGGGGATAATCCTGTTTGGAGGTTGGTATTTTCTAGGGTGAGCTATCAATGTGAGCTTTTCACTATGTGCATTTCACCAAGACGTCCACTGTAATGGACAAGAGCAGACTACTGCCATACAAATTCTTTATGGCGATGGAATGAACGTTCGAACTTTGTCATTGTAAAAGTAATATGCTAATGTTGAAAGATAACGCTGTTGAAAGAACCGTAATAGCTGTCGCTGAGCGGCCGTAAATGGGGTCCACGATGAAACGGAAGTTTTTTTTTATATTTTATAAACGTTAAATATATGGCATAGGCTATGTATAAAAGCATTACTGGAACATTTTCCCTGTATTCATAGCGACAAGTTATACTATTTTGTACCATGCAACCAACATACAAAGCTATTGATAGGTTTGCATAGATAAGTGAAGGATCATCGACAAAACTCATAGAATTTGCACTCCAGTGAAGACCATTGAATGTAACCAGGAAATGTAAAGTGAAGATTTGAAGAGGATGAAAAAGAAACTCACGTTGCAATCAGACATGCTGAGTACAATCGTTCTGAAATAGGCAAATTAATGTATTGTTTGTTGCCAGCAAATACAAGCGAGTGTGACTGACACCTGCCATCGGTTTGATAGTTAGATTGTCGGGTTACAACCAGAAGCATCTTCGCATTGCGTAAATAGACACTGTTGGATCTGTAGCTCTGAGTTAATTAAATATCTATATGAAGTGGTTCATCAAATTTCACTCATCTGCTTTCACTTCAGTTAACAGCTCATGTTTTGCTTGATTATACATGTTTGTATATCAATGAAAGTGGATGGAAGCAAATTCTTTTATTCAGAAGCTGTTTAGGGATGAATATTGAAAACTAGTCGCAGTGGAGAACCAACGCGTATAATAGTAATATTTACACTCGAATATGTATCGTTAGGAGCTTGATTCGCCTTGAATCGGACTAACTTTGGAGGAGTCGAGGTTAGTCAAGATCAGACAGGACAAAGAATACTCTGTGATATATTTATGAAATACGTAGATATTTGACGCAGTATATGGAAACTGTAGTTAATCGCATATATTGGCAGATGAAATGCCAGTTAAATGCTTGCAGCACACACCACACGGTCAACAAAATATTCCGGTGTTTAGGAATCTATCAGTTCGATGTTGTATGGCTGTACAGCTATAATATTTGCATCTACAAAACACCGTTGCAGACAACATTTCGATATCAGTCGACACTTTTTGCGAAAGCACATGAAGAAGACTTTTCGTATACGACGGTTGCCCACACCATAAATAATCGGGTTAAACGTAGAATTCAAGAACACCAAAAACACCACAGTGGGCCAAAGGCTGTCTGGAGTATCTTTCTTACAGACTGAATAGATGGAGATTATTACTGGTATGTTTGTGATCATGAAGAATGCCACTGTTATGAATAATACCAACACAGCTTTGATCACGGGACGCTGGATCCAGTGACTTACTTTCATCCTCGACGTATCCTCATTAGGGTATGTTGCCACCACCTGACGAGCTTGTTTTGCTGCCACCTTGAAAATACACAGGTAAATTCCTGTAACGACGATAATGGTGATTAGGATGGGAGCTAATAAGAAATACAGATATGAGCATGATAATGCATGAATAACATTGCAATTCGTATAATTTGCAGCAAGCGAGTTCTCTTGTGTATTCCAGCCCATCGTTGGGAAGCTAGACATTGTAATTGGTATAAGCCAGCACCCTGCAATGCAGAATTTCACTCTGTTTTCCGTCACCAGAACAGGGTATCGTAGGGGGAAGACTATTGCAATGTATCTCTCCAAAGATACAACCAAAAGATGGAACACAGTGACGACAGGAACACACAAAGCAAAACTCATTAGTAGCACGCAAAATATGGATCCTTCTATACCAACGTGCAACAAGGTCGGAATACTCAGAGGAATAATAAATGCGCCCACTAGAAAATCACTGATGGCCAAAGACAAGAGGATCCAGTTCGTAAGCATCTGAAGGCAGTTATGTGTCCAGAGGATATAGATGAAAGTGGCATTATTTAATATTGTCATTAGAGCTAGTACAGTGAAGGCACAAAGCATTGTCAATGGCAGTTAATGCCGGTTACTTTAGTCGAAAATTTAACACAAGGCAAACAGCGCTGCCTAACATACTTCAATCCCGAATTGGAATGTTTTGGATTTTTTGGCGTAAACATGACTTGCTACCAGTATTATCACATCACCTACTAGTATATCGAGTATAGTGGTTTGACATGCATCTTTAGACTGCGCTCGGATGAGACAACCTAACCACAAGTATGTGTTCTTTTCCCGTTGTCACGAAAATGAGCCAGCCGGCCGTGCCTATGTGTTCCTATACAATTTAAAATCTAACTGTACGGTACTTCTAATTAATGGATGTGATACAAGTTATATTTCTGTCAGTTTGCTTTCGTAATTGCGCCGAATGATATATTTAGAGAGAACTCAGATTCATTTTCAGTGGGTGTATAGGTGTTTGCGTTCAATTGCTAGAAATATTATCGACACAAACGTGAAATCAATGCTTCATCTGAAGGCAGAAAAACAATATTTACATTTATATGGTTTTAAATAAGAGTGTGATTTAGATTACATACCATTTTAGAAGTAGTGATATATCTAGTCACTGATAGATGTTGCATGTTGACAAAGAACTCGATATACTGAGTAATGTACAAGTTAATCGCCTAAGTTCAATCGTTCCCCGCCATATATTTCTAAATGCTATTTTTCCGTCCATGTGCCGTGATTGACATAACAGTGAAACTTTATCCATTTTCGTAAAAGAACATGTCAACATCACCAACATTTTACCTAGGCCAGACCCTCGTTTTGAAATATGGACTAAGGAAAAAATGGCGAAAAATTGCCAATAACTGCCAAATAGATAAAAGCATTTACTAGTAAAGGATTAATCCTGTCTAAGCACACCGTCATAGTATTAGCTACAAACTGTAAACATGCCATGTAGGCTTGGGCCGAGTTTGGACTGTCCAGGGAAGATCAAATGTCCAGATAATCAGAAACTTACAATATCGAATCGAAAACCTAAGTTTTCTAACAGATAACTTAAGTTATCAGAGAGGAAACCATGGTTTTCGAATCGAAAACTGAAGTTAACGGTCGAAAACATAGGTTATCTACCAGATAACCCCGAGTTTCTCTTTTCGTAATTGATGGATGTCGTAAAGTGAAATTCGACTTTCTAACTTTGAGTTCCGATATCTGGGTACTCTGGGCTTCGCGCTTTGACCAACCAGAAATACAGAAGTAGCGAAATTAATTACACCGCATCAAACTGCTCACACTGATAAGTGAGATAACAGTCGCCGCTTTCTTTGATTTCTGTTGACCCAAAAATAGCACATAAATATTTATGTATAACCGTAGTATTTGCAAAAGCAGCCATCTACATATCACTAAACGTGCTTTGCTGGTGTGAACTACAATGACCTGTCTGGTGAGGTCCGTCAGCTTGACCGGATAGTTGAATTGCAACAAGATTGTATCCCCAATCCGGTCTGCACCATATATACAGCTTTTAAACTGTTTTCAGGCCTAGTTCTGAGTATGGTACCATTACCCATTATGATAATTGACTGCTTGTATAAACGAGGCTCGGCTATACAGGGTATACCCATGACTACATTAAATAAATAAGCTCAGTTATCTGTTTGTTGAATACATGTTTATTGTGTGGTTCTGTCTGACGTTTTAATCAGTCAACATGCAGGAAAGGGAGCGAAACTCAGGGTAGCCGGATATCGAAACTCGAAGTTAGAAAATCGAGTTTAACTTTACGACAACCGAAAATTCGAAAACCTAGGTTCTCGATTGATAACTTACGTTATTGGACGACTGTTCAAGATAAAAGAGAAACTGGAGGTTGAACGAGAAACTCGGGGTTGTCTGCTTATAAAAGGTCAAATGTCCAAATAAGCCGGAACTCAAAGTTATCGAAGCGAAAACTAACAGATAAATTATCAAAGAGAAAACCATGGTTTTCGAATCGAACACTTAAGTTAACGGTCAAAAACATAGGTTATCTACCAAACAACCCCAAGTTTCTCTTTCTGTAACCTGGAGTTTCTATTTCACAAAATCGAAAATCACAGTTGCCCGTAGATAACCTAAGTCATCGAACCGGTTTTCGAATTGATAACTGAAGTTAACGGTCGTAAACCTAGGTTACCTAGCAGACAACCCCGATTTTCTCCTTCAACTTTGAGTTTCTATTCTGTTTTGTACGTTCGTGTAGAAAACTTAAGTTATCAGTCGATAACCTAGATTTTCGAATTGATGGATGTCGTAAAATGAAACGCGACTTTCTAACTTGAGTTTAGATATCCGGGTACTCTAGGTTTCGCGCCCTTCTCCTATTGTTGACCAATCAGAAATACAGACAGAACCACGTAGCGAAGTTAATTACATGGAATCAAACTGATCACACTGATAAGTGAGATAACTTCCACTGCCTTCATTGATTTCTGTTGATCCAGAAACAGTACATATGTGTTTATTTATGTATAACCGAAGAATTTGCAAAAGTAACTATCTACATATCAGTAAATGTGCATTGCTGGTGTGCACCACAATGACCTGTCTGGTTAGGTCAGTCAGCTTGACCGGATAGTTGAATTACGACAAGCTTATTTCCCCATTTCGGCCTGCAGCATATATACACAGCTATTAAACTGTTTTCGTGCCTGAGTATCATGCCATTACCCAGTCTATGATAACTTACTGCTTGTATAAACTAAGATCGGTCATACAGGATATAATCCATGTCTACATTAAATAAATAATCTCCGTTATCTGGTCGTTGAATACATGTTGATTGTGTGGTTCTGTCTGACGTTTTGATCAGTTAACGTGCAGGAAAAGGCGCGAAACCCAGGGTACCCGAATTTCGAAAGTCGAGTTTCATTTTACGACAACTGCAAATTTGAAATCCTAGGTTATCGATTGATAATAAGTTTTCCTGTCTGCTTTGGAACAGTACGTTATTGATTGGTCTAAGCGAGAAAAAGTTGAACCTACAGTACTCGCTGATTGGCTGGACCTCACCAAGAGCAAGGTCGTTGAAACAATCCGCCATATTGACAGAGTACTCTTCCCCAAGCAAAACAAGTACTGAGAAACCTCAATTCGCAAGAAGTTCTAGCAAATCTCCAGAGTAAATTCGTCATAGTCCCAGCAGACAAAGCTCCGAATAATATAATATTCATATGTAAATATTACTATTACCAGGTGCTGGTTAAAGAATTGAGTGTAGACATATCTTCATCAAATACGTCTACTTACTCCCAAACTGCATTTACTCTGGAAGATTTATTTAACAATCACAAAAAGTTTCTCAGGGAAAGAGGTATTTGTCTTCCAACCAATTATAACGACATACCAAAAATATACTGGACTCCCAAAATGCATAAATCACCATACAAAGCTAGATTCATAGCTGGTTCTAGAAGCTGCACCACCAAGCTTCTTTCAACCCTATTGACGAGGGCCCTTCAGGAGGTAAAAGCATTTTGGGAAAGGTATTGCGCCACTATTTCTAAGAACTCTGGCGTTGAATGTATGTGGATATTGAAAACTCAAAATGTCTTACGGAAGAACTTGATGCTAAAGGTCACATACCGTACAGACATGTATCCACATGGGATTTCTCGACTCTCCATACTACAATCCCTCATCAGGACCTTATTGACCGTCTAATTTCATAAATAGTATCTGTGTTCAAGAAAACTGATCGTAGATATATTAATGTCCGAAGCCATAAAGCAATCTTTAGCTCTACTACATACAAGAGATATCATTCATGGGATGTTTCTTTGTTTATAGAGTTGCTTGAATTTCTCATTAAAAATATCTATGTGAAATTTGGCAACACAATATATCAGCAGCATATTCCAATGGGTACTAATTGTGCACCCCTGTTGGCTGACCTGTATCTGTTCTCTTATGAATATGACTATATGCAGGCGCTTTCAAAAACCGATCCATTCAAAGCCCGTTCCTTCTCATTCACCAAACGCTATATAGACGATCTTCTCGCTGTGGATAATCGCTATATAAATGACGCAGTGAAGGATATATATCCACCTTCACTGGATTTGAAGGAAACTACAGACAGCCCTTCAGGCACATCGTATTTAGATCTATATCTCTATAAAAATGAAGCGGGCATTCTCTCACGTCGACTTTATGACAAAAGAGATGATTTCAATTTCGACATCGTAAACTATCCCTTTCTGGACAGTAATATTCCAGTGGGACCTGCATATGGCGTATACATATCTCGCTTAGTAGCATTTGCTAGATCCTGTGTTAAATGTGACGATTTTAATCAACGTCACAAAACACTGTTACAGAAACTTATAAAACAGGGCTATTCCACCAGACGCCTCTACTCAAAGTTTCTCAAATTTGGCGATACATATCGCATGCTGATAGCAAAATACGAACGTAGCGTACAAGATCTATGGTGCTACGTTTCGTAACTTGTGTCTAATTCCGCTTAAACCGGGCTATGGGCCATATGAACCCATGTACTTTAAGATCCTCATGGTAATCATATGAACAATTACAATCAAAGCGTGACTGAGATACATCATTCTTTAGATGACGACTTTGCAACGAATATTTGGATTAAGAATACTGATCAGCGATACGGATTTGATATTTTGGAACATCATGATGTCTTGCCGGCATCATTGAAAACTGTTGACCGCTTCTCTCTTGCAGGAAACAAGCCTATGTTTATGTATACTATGATTGTCTTTTTGAATTTGGTGCTAATACTGCTATATGGAATAGGTCTTTGGATATTCTCTAATGGACGACGGCTGAATTATGGATGACGGACTAGACGCTTGTAATTCTGGTCGAGTCTCCAAAATAAAAGAGAAAGTCGGGGTTGAAATGTAAACTGCTAGATAGCCTAGATTTTCGAACGTTAACCGAAGTTATCGATTCTAAAACCTAGGTTTTCGGTTCGTTAACTTATGTTATCCAGACAACTGTGATTTTCGATGTTTTCAGGGTGCGGTCAATTTACCATGGTTTTCGCAATAACCATGGTAAAAAACCCCATAGTTTTTCGCATTAACCATGGTAGAAAAACCATGTTTTTTGCAATGACCATGGTAAAAAACCCACGTTTTTTCACGATAACCATGGAAAAAGCCATGGTTTTTCGAAATTACCATGGTAGAAATTACAAGCGTCTGGTCTGTCATTCATAATTCAGCCGTCCTCCATTAGAGAATATCCGCGTCCATAATCCGCGGACAAAACACCATGGTTTTTACCATGCTTTTACCATGGTATTTTTTTATAAGGGGAAAAACAGAAACTCGAGGTTAGGAATGAGAAACTCTGGGTTGTCTGGTAGATAACCTAGGTTTTCGAACGTTGGATTTCTCTTTGATAACTTCAGCTATCTATTAGAAAACGTAGGTTGCCGGTTCGATTATTTTCTGATTATTTGGACATTTGGCATTCCATAACTGTCTGTGTGTTTTGGCCTTGAAGAGAGAAGGCGCGCCAAAAGCATCCTGGACGGAGAGATGGAGCTTAAAAGTGGCGATATATCCAGTCAACATGAACTAATGGAGGTTTGATAGATAAGTCCATAAACTCACTAGAAATTTCAAACTAATTGCCTTACAATTTTTATACGGTGATCGCCTAGGTTCAATTGTTCCCCGCCATATAAGGGAGAATAGGTTAACCAGAAGACTATACTGTGAAATCATGTGGCTCTGTCAGTATGTCGGCACCTCTTCCCACTTCCCTTATATGCGTTGTAATTTTTACATGTATATGGCGAGATTCTGCTGATGGACGTTTCGTCCCCGAGGCCCGCCCCCTGTACAGACCTTTTGGTCTTTTGATATATGTTGGCATTGTGGGAAGTTGATGCTGGGTCGACATCGGGCCTTACAAACTAGTCTTTTGTGTTAAATGCCGTCATTTTCATCTGACGATGATACAGCTCACCAATACCCAGTGTACGAGTTGTCACAGCGACACAGCTCACCAACTACCAATATACGAGTTGTCAGAGCATTTCCATCATAGCTCTCTAGATTTGTATCTAATACCGCTTATGCCGGTGCTAGGGGCCGTGTGGTCATGTCATTCAAGTTGCCACATGAACAGGTACAATAAAAGCGTACCTGAGATACAACACATATCACGAATCGTTAGATTATTGGTATGTGCTTTAGAATACATTGTAGGTTAACCAGAAGAGTATACTGTGAAGTCATGTGGCTCTGTCAGCATATCGGCACCTCTTCCCACTTCCCTTATATGCGTTGTAATTCGAAATGCTGTTCTTTCGTTCATTCTTCCCAGATGTGCTGTAAAAGCGATCTCTGAACAATGCAGTAAGATAGAAACTTCATATGCACCATGATGCTGCCCTATTGCGCTTTCCATCTCCCGTATAAAATGTGAATAGAATTCAAATTTATTTTGCGAACACAATATTTATAGTCAGGCAATTGTTACTAAATATACATTGTGATATAACAGACATACCATTTCACAGGATATTCCGCGGCGGATCAACTGGGAAAATTGTACAACGGCAACCTTGAATCTCTGGAACTAAGGAATTTGAGGAACTCGAAATAGCATCCGAAAGGGCTGTCAAATTTCATTTAAACTGCAGTAACTTAATTCTCGTAAACAAATACTTTTGTTATAACACTTTTAATGTAAGTATACATTTCTAATAGTTGTTAGGCTGGGCTGGGCTGCGGAACGCCAATAAAGGACTATATTATTTCGACTAAATAGCTTATTTGCCATATTTGTTTCAGTGGCATTATATGAATGGCTTTTCATGTTTGTCGGATCATTGCTAGCCGGTAGATTTGTCAGTATGTCGGCACCTCTTCCCACTTCCCTCATATGCGTTGTATTGTATATTTATATAGGGCCCATGCCAATGTCTTTCGAGACGCCCCTCAAAAGTGTGGACACTTGGGACAGAGACCACTGACTCTGGTAAGCTGTTCCATAACTTACATATCTGAATAGAGAAGAAGTTATTGCGAACGTTAAGTCTGTTCTTCTGGTGAAAAAGTTTAATGGAGTGACCACTGGTCCTGTGGTCGTTATTCAAAGTCAAAATTGGGTTCACTTCAGGGTCAGTAAAACCTAATAACATTTTAAAAGTTTCGATCCTAGATGTCTCCTCACCATAGCATATTTCTCTAATTGAGAGCACTAGTTTGTGTGCTATCCTCTGGATACTTCAATGGTTTCTATGCGCCTTTTTCACAGCACTTCTTTACAGAGGCACAACAAGTTTTCCACATCCAGAAAAAGATAGGTCCTTTGTATTACCCCATCACACTGTTGTCTTTGAATGACTGATGTGTTGCTCAAATGGTGTCACATGCTCTAGAGGAGACAACTCATCGTCTTTTCTCGTGGCTCTTCCATTACAAATTGACAGGGACTTACAGAGTTAACCCAGCCCGCTTCTCTGCTACCCTGTGGTATACTGCTTGTCTCTGCAGTCCAATCAGGTGTAACACCATTGACTCGGTCTTTTTGGACTCTGTCACAAAGGAAGCTCCGTGAACTTTCCAATTCTAGAACTAGATTATTGCGGGGACTTTATTAACGGCCGTTTGACTTTCCAATTCTAGAACTAGATTATTGCGGGGACTTTATTAACGGCCGTTTGAAGTCTATATACATAATATCCACGGTCCCTCCAGTATGAATGACTTTTGACCACTTATCCAGAAAGTTTAATATCTTGAGACAGGTTGATCTTCCACTAATAAAGCCATAATGTTAAAGACTCTCATGTTGTTAAAGATGTGATCTCAAACAATGGACTTTATAGATTTGCCTACTACACTAATGCTAACTGGCTTATAGTTCTCTGGTAATTGTCTACTACCCTTTTCGAAGGACACCGGATCCAGCGATGTTTGAAATATGATGGACAATGGTTTACTTATCACAGGACAAAGTTCCTTCAAGACACGTGAATGAATATTATCTGGTCCTTACGACTTAATGGTGTTCAAATTTTGTAGCTTCTCGTGAACCAACGGTTCACTAATAACTTGTCTCTTTACGGCATGACTCACTGTTTTTTTGTGGATAACTTTGACAGTTCCCCTTCAGGGCCCTTAGTAAACACACTGGAAAACTTATCGGATAGAAGTTCTGCTCTCTCACTGTGCGACGTAATTTCTTCGTCACCAGGGATGCATCAATTTACCACACCAATGTTTATTTGTTCTTTTAATCTTAGCATACTGACAAAATTTCTTGAGGTTTCTTTTCGCGTTGCCTCTGATTGGCTCTAGTGAAGTTCCGGACTTACCTCCTATAGCCCTACAGCATTCATTATAATCTTCTTCCGAGTTCCTACATCACGATTCCAAAGTCGGCGCTTCTTACGTGCCGTACCCCTGGTTTTGCCATATATATGTGGTCTTATTTTTCTGCTTTGTCCAGGTGGTGGGGGGGGGGGTCTTTCTCTGTATGAGCTGCCCCTGTTGCTTAACGTCTAATGAGGACAAAATAGCACCCCGGTTCTCACTTAACTGAGACATCATCCTTTATCATGATAAGGTTCTGTACAACCGGAATCTGCAATCTCCATATAACGTATGAACATGAAGGAAATTGTTAATGACATATCCTTAATGGATTACGAAAAGAGCGGTCTCCTATCATGTTTCATGAATATTGATTGTAATATACTGGGATTGTGTTTGCCTCCAGCAAACGGGAATTTGTGATATGCTGATATCAGTGGTTATCAGGGACACACTATACGAATTTGTTCTTGCACCTGTCAACACAGACTTTTTTCATCGTCCAGGGAACCCAATCTGTATCGGGATAGTTGAAGTCAGCTCGAGCAAGACAGTGACTGTAGTCCTAACTGTCCGGAACACCCAGTAATTGGTTTAGTCAATCCCTATATTCTCTTCTGTACTGCGAGGTTAATTTTTACCCACAGTGATTTAACAAATTCCACGGCTGTCTTCAGTTGCACTGCTGAAATAGTATTGTGAATATAAAAAATAGTTCTCCTCCCAGACTCTTTGTCATTATTTTCATTATTATCCTTAGATTGTTAACTCTGTTAAGCTTGTCTCGTATCTCTGGTACTTCGACTTCACTTCTATTATAACAGTAATTAGCGGTTCGGGGTCGGCGTCAGATTTAGCTCGTTCATTTGTTGGTAGGTGTGTCAGCATTTTATACAAAATGGGTAGATTATTCATCTGATAAGACTGCTTCAGGGTCGGGCTTGTCCATTTACTCGCCTGGTCAGAATGGCCCCCAACATGTGCATAGACCATCCCTCGTCATTTACTTCAATACTTATTTGTTCATTTGATATAAATGGATTACTCATAGCCACAGGGAGTTGTCATCTACATCATCAGTTACTATACTCTGACTCGTTAGAGCATACTCTGGTTCGTTAGAAATCGCAAAATCACATATTTCAGAATCACTGGTAGGCCCCATCAAATTGTAGGAGGTAGACTTGTCCTCTTCTTCAACAGTTTCTGTTACATATACATTTAGATCATTTGAAATCGTCATAACCCTCATTGCCGGGTTATCATATGCTTTGACCGATTCTATATCGAGATTATTGAGTTCATTTAGAATCATAGATTCAGTTGAGTCCACAATCGTTTGTAAAACCACTTCAATTGTTACATACTACCTTACTGGTTTCTGTTTCAAAACTATTTAGTTCAATATGGGTCAAGGAATCACATACAACAGAATCACAGACAGGCACTGTCAAATAAAGTGGTGTAGATTTGCCTTCTGGTTCAACAATTGCTATTTCAAGATGATTTAATTCATTAGAGATCACAGTAGTCGCCATCACGGAATTGTCATCTGCTTTATTAGAATCTGTCTAATCAGTTTCTGTATCTTGTAGTCTCCCTTTTATTATAAAAGGTTCCCTTCGTCCACATACAGCCTCCGCGGGAGAAGCACCATTTTTTTTAGTCTGCGAATCTTCATTTACAGATACCTTTAATGTTATATGCACAACCGTTGAGTAAAGTTATCAACATGTTCACATTATATACCGTACCAATATCTATTTCTTAATTAGATAGATGGGATGAAGGGGGAACGGGGTACAATCCTTTCTCGTCCAATGATAAGATTTTCCTCGCCCCCTGCTCTCCTGTTATTCCGATGTCTTTGGGGCTTCCAATGGTGTGCGGCAAGGCAGGCTACTCTCTCCTTTGTTATTTTCTGTTTATATCCACGATGTTGATGTGGCATTATTTTTCAAACATCATGATGTCTTATCGGCATCATTGAAAACTGTTGGCCGCTTCTCTCTTGCAGGAAACTAGCCTATGTTTATGTATACTATGATTGTCTTTGTGAATTTGGTGCTAATACTGTTATATGGAATATGGAATAGGTTTTTGGATTATGGACGCGGGTATTCTTTAATGGACGACGGCTGAATAATGAATGACGGATTAGACGCTTGTAATTCACTGAAGCAAAAGTTGGTTACAACATTGTTGGTATATTTTTAAACCACATTATCTATGCTGACGATATATGTCTTATCTGCCCCTCGGCTAAAGCTCTACAATCACTTCTGAGTGTTTGTGAAACTTACTCTGCTTCCCATGACGTTGTTTTTAACCCCAAGAAAAGTGTATGCCTTGTCGCTAAGCCTAAACTGTATAAGGATTCCAACCCTCCTTCGTTACACTTATGAGGAATTCAACTCAATTTTATTCATTTGTTTATCTATCTTGGTCATATCATCACCGATAATCTCTCTGACCACCAAGATATTGACTCCCAGAATCGAAAACTGTGCATTAGAAATAATGTCCTCCTTAGAAAATTTCATGCATGTACTGAGTTTGTCAAAAATGTTTATTTCGTGCGTATTGTTGCAACATTTACTGTTGTCAGCTATGGTGTTTGCACAACAAGAAGGCCATAAATAGTATCAGAGTATCGTATAATAATTCATTTCGCTGGTTGATGTGTTACAGACGCGAATGTAGTGTTAATTTTATGTTTGGGATTAATAATATTCCCTCATTTGGGGAACTTATACGCAAGGCTTCTATGGCTATGGCTTCACGAATCGCTTGTTTAGCTCTGATAATATACTGCTTACTTGTCTGCAAATGTCTGATGTAAAGTCACTATCGAAGCTATTCTACACTAACTCTTCTACCTGTTCTCGCTGTTCTTTATGTAATGCTATGGACCACCATTCTGAAATAAAATTATTATTACTATTATTTACCAAAAAAATGTAAAACAACTCCAAGATGGCCCACTTGATGATGTCACGGTAACGTCAATTTACCTGCCAATTCATGTGGCCACCTATCATATTTAGAAAGATGTGTGTTTCTATTTCGCTTTGATCTTTTTTACATAAGTGCTTCGTTCGTTTCACACACTACAAATACGCGCTACACGTCATAAATAGTGGTCCATGAGGGTTGTTCCTTTAACTAATATTCTGTAGCTAATATTCAGAGAATGAAATCTGTACATTTTGCGACTATTATACAAGCGTTTAATCCGTCATTCAATATTCAGCCGTCGTCCATTAAACAATTTCCGTAATGTAATAACAACATACAGTCATATACTGCGGATGTATATATCTTAATGACGTGTACATCATGCTCTCATAGTCACACTAAAAGCAACATCAATAAATTACATATCTTTGAAAAAAATATGTAATATGATCCATTTATTTATGTGACGCGTATATTATATGTTATTAATCGATTGTTTTCGTATTGCCTTCGTATTGACCTGAGGGTCGCCGTATTGGCCCGAGGCCGCAGGCCGAGGGCCAATACGGCGACCCGAAGGTCAATACTAAGGCTATACGAAAACAATCGATTCATAATATTTTTATTAATTGACATTTACTGGCCATGTTCTTGTTTTTCCGAGCTTGAGTGGCAGCATCCGTTTCTTGATCTGTAACAGGTTTAAATCGTTTTAAATCGTCTGCACATATCTCATCAAGCTCTAAAATTCCACCCACAAACCCTTGAATAACACGCTCTGTGCTCGCCATCGCGCTGAACAAACAACACTGCTGTCGTCTGTTTCTTCAGTCGTCGGTCCTTACTGCTAGTTACGGCTGCACTCGTTGACCTCGGCCAATACAACATTCAACCCGGCCAATACAGCTTTCAACTCGGCCAATACAACTCGGCCAATACAAGTCGGGTTCGACATGACGTATGGACAGGCCGTTTTACACTGTATTCGGGTAATAACATACACAGCCAATTCATAAATATATATATATATCCACGTCATCTATTTAAAGTTTGGTGAATGAGAAGGAGCATCACACACATACAATTTATACCTCATTTGAAAGCCAGGACCTGTAGAAGAAGAACAAACTTTACAGAATGAAAATCAGTCCAGTATTCGCTGATGTCAAAGAGTTTGAAGTTCCGGAAATGACGATTTTTTGGGGGACATGCCATTAACATGGAGCCTATGGGAAATGCCCAAATCCCATGGCACAAAGGAATTTCAACTTTGAAACGATGGATATCGTTAAATATTCACTCAATTTTCATAATTTTTGGGACACATGTATTTCAAGTATCCCTCTTTTAAAATATTCCTTCAAGGATCCTGATTGGTTAATAGTACGCTCTCAATTTGCATATCATTTGCATATATGCATCAAATTTGCACCCAAAACTATGTTTTCGTCCATTTTTAATTGATAAAATCAACCTGTACTCAATTTTTAGTGCATGGATTTATTAATCTACTTGTAATTATGTAAGATAAGACCGACAATATACATTTAAAGTTTAATTGTCAATAAATTAACATAAATTATGCATAAATTTGCATAAATTATTGACGACAAACAGCTATATTGTAAGTGTTATACTTCTGATTTTGGTGTTCATATTGCAAGACATCAATTTTAATACCAATAACGACGTCATGATTTTTTTTTGCTGTGGGATATCCGTTATAGTATATTTGAAAAATGTTTTCGATTGGTTAATATTTATGAGCTAATTTGCATATCATTTGCATATTTGTATCAACTTTGCTTACAAAGTTGATTAACATTCAAAATGAAATATCTTCAAGGAGAATGTTACTTCACTACTAAGTTCATATTTTCTTATGGTGATTTCGTATCAGTACTTGTCACATAAGGGTATGTTTCGTCTTTTCAAGACTCATCAGTACAAGTTGTACCCAAGTTGCAATTTGTTTTAACAAAGTGAGTCACTTGCAGACATACCACCCCAGTATGCCGTGGCTAGCGTTGGTTAACACCTTAAAGAAAATAGAAATGGTAGACAATAAACACAAAATACATTTGTAAGATATTGTTTACCATAGAATAGCCAATGCTAGCCACAAGTGTTACCACAACTGGCAACTTCAAGCAAGCCTGCTTAAAACCTATAGCTACTACATGTAACAATCATAATTGTATGAAGAAATAGCCATGACAAAAATAACCATTTACAACATACCAATTCACATCACAGCGACACTGAGCATTATGCTAGTTTAGACAAGACGAGGCTGAACAATAAAAGACCCAAGGAAAGTGAAACCAGGGGGTGGACAGAACCAGAAACAAATTCCTGCATGGGCTGTATTGGCAGCTGAAAGGGAAGCAATACTCAGTGATGATGTGGATAACACTAATCGATTACCCATTCAGGGAAGAAGAGAGATGCTATGAATACAAGTCAAACTGTGCTGATGATGTGTAACCTTGTTTATTCTTGTTTTACACATGTACGCTAATTTACATTTGTTTTGGCCATTATACATGTTTGTTGGCGGTTGCGGCGTCCACAATTGGCCCCCATCGCCACCCAAGGTAGTATGCTCCACACCAACAACCGTTCTGTCCAAGTATCAAGATGAATCATAATTTATTTGATACTGTTTTACTGGTCAAATTTAATATGTTCATGGTGATAAAACCAATTATGGTGTCAATGTTGGGCACAACTCACACCAACAAGCAGAATAAAAAGATAAATCATGTTATTTTATAAGGTTTTATTTTCTCAATGTAATTACACAGATAGAGATCGATGAATCTAATTAATTCTATCAATGCTGGGCACAACTCACACCAACAGGAGAGGAGTCAATTACGATATGTTGGCGGTTGCGACGTCCACAATTGGCCCCCATCGCTCCACACCAGTATGCCCCACACCAACAACCGTTCTGTCCAAGTAACAAGTTAGTCCATATTAATTTGATATGATTTTATTTTCTCAATGTTATTACATTCATGTTTAATGGTGATGAAGCCAATTGATTTTGTCAATGTTGGGCACAACTCACACCAACAAGGAGTAAAAAGATAAATCATGTTATTCGATGCGGTTTTATTTTCGCAATGTTATTTACATTCATGTTTAATGATGATGAATCTAATTAATGTAGTCTATGTTGGGCACAACTCACACCAACAGTTAGGATAGGATGAGTCAATTACGATATGTTGGCGGTTGCGACGTCCACAATTGGCCCCCATCGCCACCCATAGGTAGTATGCTCCACACCAACAACCGTTCTGTCCAAGTAACAAGTTAGTCCATATTAATTTGATATAATTTTATTTTCTCAATGTTATTACATTCATGTTTAATGATGATGAATCTAATTAATGTAGTCTATGTTGGGCACAACTCACACCAACAGTTAGGGTAGGATGAGTCAATTACGATATGTTGGCGGTTGCGACGTCCACAATTGGCCCCCATCGCCACCCATAGGTAGTATGCTCCACACCAACAACCGCTCTGTCCAAGTAACAAGATAATCCAAATTATTTGATAGTATTTTATTTCTCAAGTTTATTACATTCATGGAGATAAAACCAATTATGGTGTCAATGTTGGGCACAACTCACACCAACAAGCAGAATAAAAATATGAATCGTGTTATTTGATACGGGTTTATTTTCTCAATGTTATTACATTCATGTATGATGAAGATCGATGAATCTAATTAAGTATGTCAATGTTGGGCACAACTCACACCAACATGAGAGGAGGGAATTTATGGCCCCATCGCCACCCATTTCGGTGAAATAATCAGTGATGTCAAAATTACGCAATGTTGGATACAACTCACACCAACAACAAAATGATGACAATGCTATTTACACAATGAGAAGATCGCCTCTTTTCAAGTCCTGCAGTAATGGGAATTTCCAAGTGATGTCCTCATTATCAAGATCATACTTAATATAATATTCTGTTTTTATAGGGTTAGAAGCATCCTCTTTTGCCATGGATACAACAACGGCATCAAACCATTGTGGCGTTTCTTCTCCTTCCTCTGCACAGTTGAATGAAATGCGACTCCCCACCAAGTCTTCTGGGTGCTTCAGCAGATCAGGCAGCTTATCCTTCTGGCACTGTATAATACGAGCATGTCTGGACTTTTGAATGCGTTCTTTTACCTTCACTTTCTGTTCGAGAAATTGGTTTTGTCGAACCTCCAAACTTCTCAGTGCTGCAGGCTGGTTAACAGTTGGTACCTCTGTTACAGATGCTAACTGGATGATGTCCTTCACGTGGTCGATAAGCTGTTCATCTGTAAATATAACGCGTTTCCCATTGACAGTCTTTGACTGATAAAATAATTCCTTCCTCGCGTTGGACTCTAATACGTAGCGGTGGAAATGTAGCTGTGATATGACAATGCTGCGCACCGGGTTACCTTGTTGTCTGAGCTGTGAAATTTGGACATCAACCTGTTCGATTGTTGTCCAAACCCCTCCAACCCCCGAGATGGTGTTGGTCAGTAACACTTTCCTGTCATGACACTTCTTCTCGGCTTCAGCTTTGGCTGCTTGTTTCTCCATCAACATCTTAAATTTCTGGGCTCGAATAGTCTCTTTGCGGGCTTGAAAAATTTTGCGAGCTCTTGGCACATTCTCTCGGGCTGCCTTCATAAGTTTTGCCCTCTCCTCAGGTTGTTTGTCATCTAACCATCTTGCTGTTCTGTTGTTCATCCACAAGATGAGGGTTTCAAACAGTGGAACAGATGCTGCTGGTTTATTCCTCATCAGCATATCCAAAATGGCGAAGTCCCGCTCAGAAGCAATGTTCGTTGTTGGTACACTTGATGCCTGGTTCTTTTGTTGTTCTGTTATATCTGCATACTTGCCTCCAGGAAGTTGATCTTTCGCTTGTCTCTCAAGGATCAGGAGAAGGGCATACATCAACAGCTCCAGAGCTTGTTGTGTTAGCACATCCAATTCCTCATCATCTGTATCCGCAAACAGAGTACTGTACAAATCATCCTGGTGAACACTAAGAATATTTCCTTCTTCAACGGTGAACATCCTCTCCCCCGCCATCAGATCGGATGCATCATTACTCCAGGATTCCAGGTGAGCTTGCATCGTTGCCAGATACTCGTTTGCTTCTAGAATGTTGGTTTTGCTCTCCAGCATTCTCCAAAATGGGCCTGTGATGATCTTGTCGACAATACCGAGAGCCCGTATCCCCGCGATGTTCACTTTATTTGCCAAATCTTCTTGAACAGCCCGTAAGAGTCCGTTTGGATTCGGCCAAGAGGCAAGAAATACCTTCATGTCTTCGATATGATAATATACCGCTGCAGCATCCAAAAAGAGTATGTTATACCGGTTACCGTGGTAGGGAACAAGTTTCAATTGTCTGTTCCGTGCATCCAGGAGTGTACGAAAATGTGAAGCTACTCCAGACTCTCCCGATCCAAGTGGATGAAAAGCTTTCACAGCGGTTCTAACCAAGCGTGCTGTTCCGGATTCTGTGTTGCTCGGAAAGGATTGGCTACCCAATCTTTCGAGTGTAATACTGTCAAACGCGGATAAGGATTTGTCACATTCAGAGGCAAAGTTCACAAGAAGATGAAGCTTGCAAAAAAAAATTCCCATGCCAGAGATCTGTGATCTGATTCCTTCTTCTAATGTATCCCAACTGTCTATAACTTTTGGAAGAAGTTTTTCTCGTACTGCTTGTAGCTTCCTGTTGGAACACAAATTTGAGGACCCAAGGTCAGACATTGTGTTTTTGATGGATGTCACCAGTCTCTCAACATGATCTTTGGCATCAGTCCCACCACCAATGACCTCGCCCAGCTCATCCATGCAGTCCGTGAATGATTGCAGGATTGATTCC